>JAJAGP010005018.1:0-39214 GCA_025084515.1 Ancistrus triradiatus | reverse complement strand
AAAATATACCCGTTAGCAGTCGATCATTGATATCGCGCCTTATAACCCGGTGCTCTTTATAGCCCGGAAAATACGCTAATCTGTGTGCTAGCTTGTAGTGGGCATTGCTTTGTAGAATTATCTTTGGGGAATCTAGTTTCATTTAAGAACGTCTTGACCGATTGACTAGATACAATGAGTTGGATGCATTTTAGCAGTAATGCAGCTAGATATGTACCTTTACCCCAAGGTGTGAAAATGTTGTTGGAGTGACACATAGAAATCTAACAGCAATATTATCGTCCATGAGGTCACAACGGAACCCAGGGTAACTTCTAAGCAACTAAAGCCGTCTCTCTCATTGGGTAATGTTAATTTTCATGAATCTCCCATCAGGAGACCACTGAACACCAATGGGACTGTGGTAGCCTAGCGGGTAAGGTACTGGACTCTGGCCCAGAAGGTCCAGGGTTCAAATCCCACCTCTGCCAAGTTGCCACTGTTGGGTATATCAATTGTAAGTCGCTCTGATTAAGGGCGTCTGCTAAATGCTGTAAATGTAAATGGTGTGCATGGTAGGGTTGCAAGGAGCCACTGCTGTCTATAAAGAACAGTGCTGCCCATCTGCAGTTTTACCTGGGCAAATCAGGCGGCTACTGGAATAATGTTTTGTGGATAGATTTTTTTTGTTTGAATGAGAAGTGTTATGTCTGGAGAATACTCTACTGTATTGCAGCACAAGAACCTTATGTAAAACATGGTGGTGGTAGTATCATGGTTTGGGCCTGTGTTGCTGCTTCTGGACAGAGGACAAGTTGCCATCATTGATGGAAAAAAGATAAATAAAGCACCCAGATAGAAACGTTGGATTACTGCAAAACTCAGAATGCAGTCACAGTCTCAGTCACGTATGTAAATGATTACAGGCGTGGTCTGATTAGACATTTGAGCTGGCAGTCCAGTGGCATTTTTTTTTGTATTTAGTATCTATAATCTGCATGGTGGTTATTGGATACGTTTTCAAGATTTAAACGATGTCACTTAAGACTGGTTTTATATAAGCTAACAATGGTGTAGTAATAAGTAAATTGTTCCTACAGTGGAAAAACTGGTGCTCAGGATATAGAAGGTAGCAGTTGAATGTGATTTCAAACAAGCTTTGTAATTAAGAGTTTTACGTGTTAGAGCAAATGGCCCTATTCTATTACGTTCTTAATCCATATACAAGTAAATGTGAAATGGGTACCAAATGGGCATTTAATCTTTTCTCTTTCCTGGCAGGCTTAGTGCTTGTTTATCATGAGAGAAGTTATCTCTGTGTGTAATTTCTTTCTTTAATAGCTCTATGGTGTGAGTGGACATCATCTGTGTTGGGTTTTCAGACTGTTCTGCAGCCAATGGACTCTGTCAAATTAAAGCGTCACCCTCATTTCGCCCTGTAATTGCCGTGGCTCAGGATACAGCTTGGAGTATGGATGTACAGAGACTCCAATCATGTGGCCCATTTTACATTCATGAAAACAAGTCAGTGCTGACTTCTCTTAAAGTGGAGGGTCACCGATGTTCAGTCTAAAAACTTCTCATTTTATAGGAGCTGATAAGCCCTGGTCTAAGTGGCTGCTTTAAGCTCGGAGAGCTGGAGAAAATAACTGATGCTGGGAATCACACAGTTTTCAACCTATCAGCATGTCGGGTGAAAATCTCTAATCAGTCATGCTTGAATTAATTAATGCATTGGAGGGGAGGCTTTGGAGGGAAAGCTGAAGGAAGAGGACTAATATTTTTGGATGTTGTTTGGATATTTTGCTGGAGAGTCAGTGACGTTTCCATTAGCTACACAAATTACAGCCATTACTTGAATGCTATCGAGGTGGAAAATGGTGACAAGAGTTGAATCAACAAGCAACAGTCACATTGGTTTACTTTGGATGCATTTGCGAGTGCAACAGCATGAGAGAGTTTCCCATTCTCTCTTAAGAATAACTTGGTATAATTATGTAGTATCTGTAGAAATGGACAGATCCTCAAGATAATGGAGCGACTCTGTGTATCGGACAACTTAATGCCGATGTGTATGTTTTACATTTTATTTGAACTATGACTCCATGACGTATTAGTTTAGATAAATTAGTTTCATTCTTACATTTATCATATACGCCGCCCAAGGTTGGGTCCCTTTTTGAGTCTTGGTCCTCGCAAGGTTTCTTCCTCATAACACTTTGGGAGTTTTTCCTTGCCACTGTCGCCCTAGGCTTGCTCAGTTTGGGATTGGACGTAGATATTAGGAGATAATCTAAAATTGCAGAGTTACTTTGAGACAATGCTCCATTGTAAAAAAGCGCTATATAAATAAATCTGACTTGACAGAATGTGTATTACAATAACATCCTTAAGTAATTGTCTCATAGAAAAGAATGGAAATAGGGCTCCTGTTATCCAAATGTTCATTATTCAACCCATTTACTGGAACAAATTATATTTGGGGTTTGTCTGCAAACTCATAACTATATCCATTTCCTTGTAATCATGACCACATTCCCAGAACTGTTTTGAACCCTGGACTTGGTCCAGCACCTTTTCCATCGTGCCACCTTTCTACAGTTATACAATAAAACCAGTGACGTTGTCAATACAGTTCAGATATTCACCCATTTAACAAAGTGAGCATAATCAGTAGCCAATTGGGCTCTCTCACGCCCTCATTACTGTAGCACAGGTAATGGCTGCCTCTCATGGTACCTTTTTCTTAGAAACAAGCCTAAATATCTTTCACATGTGTGTTACAGATTACCTAGACTAAGGAAGGTGATAAAGAGGTCTACAAACAGCATATTGGTTACATTCACAGTCACAGGCATGGGTTTATTCCACACGTTCAGTTCAGTGTTAATGGGATTGTGCAATCAGAGGTGATGCAGACCTTTCAGCTTATGCACTTTGTTGTGCCTTGCTGGGTATTACAGTCGAACTCTACAGATCTGCTGGAGCCTGACCAGTAGCAGAGCACATGGCAATGTAGACGGGGTACATATTCATTACAGGCTGCACACGCACTCAATGGGACACATTAGAGATGCCAACTAATGCATGCGGAAGGAAAGCGGAGTACCCAGAGCGTACGATATGGGGAAGTCTTGCAAACTTCACACAGGCACTGGTCGAGTTGGGCTTTGAACCCAGGATTCTGGAACTGTGAGGCGACAATACTAAGACTAAACTTGATTAAGCCATTTTAACCATCTGTCATGTAAAACCCATGCTTGGTTGTTGACTACTGCGGAAACAGAAATAGATGGAGCTTCTTGTAGGGTGACTAAAGCATGTGCACTGGAGAGTTTTGCAGTCTTTACAGGTGTGATGCCAGAGAAGAAGTGGTAGTCTGTTTATTGCAGCTCATGAATATCCACGGACATTGGTAGACCTGCAAAATGTTCTGTAGCCCCCCACAATAAATCAGTTTATATCTTCAACAGTTTTTCTTATTTATTCAACTTATTCAGTTGTGTTATGTCTACATAGTCACAATGTAAGAAAATTTGACGCACTAGGACCTGGGAGTGGTGCAGCTGCCCCAAAATGTCACTGAAACCTGAAAGTTGAATGTTTGTTCAGTGACAGGCTCTTGCTCTGCATCGCTTTTCTAAAATAACACGGCACACTGTGTGGGAGGGGGAATGTGTGTGTGTGTGTCAGTGGATGTTCCTGAAGGCGAGTGTAATTTCAACACAAAAATAAAGTAACTACTTAATTAAATGTATGTTATAAAGACTAGTTTAACCATAATGAAAACTAATGGATGCTATGGTGGAAATTGCATTATGCTAGAAGAGGAAACCTGATGATTGATGACTTAGCCTATTTAAAAAGAGTTTAATGTCAACATTGCAGTATTTATGGTATACATGAATGGATGGCTTATTCCCTCTTGATTTTATGACTGCATATTTTACAAATGCCTGGTTATAATAAGTTAATAGTTATAGATCATAACTCAGTATTATTCATCTGCTTGTAGATGGTTTGGCTTGTATGGTAAAGGCAGCAGCTCTTCCAAAGGCCAGTTAGGTGAGAGGGATTTTACAGTTTAAATAAAACCTCCTAATAAGTTTAATTGGCGTTTGATAGAAATACTTGTTTAGTAAAGACGGGAGAGGAATTAAATGAAATTAAATAGATCTAGAGATAGTTTCTGACAACGAAAGTTATTTGATGTATTTACTGTATTTAAGAAAAACTTTAGTCTGCTAACACAACTAGATTTCATTTTAAGCTATTGTGGCTGGTACTGCTACTTTTTTATTTCTTTTCTTGGGTTTTACCAATAGCCCTTTTAGTAAATATGTGGTGGACTTTGATTTGTTAATATTTCCTTATGTGTAAAGAAATCAAACTTAAAGTGGGAAATTAATTTTCTGCTGTCAAATGTGACATTATCTTAACAATTCAGTCATCCAGGTTATTAAACGTGAATGCAACTACAGACCAGATGCACCATTAATTGTACCAGCCTATATTCAGTTTCATAATGTGGGCCTTTTTGGGTCATTTTTATATTCTCCTGGGGGCTTACAGCTAGACCCCTCCAAGTCATAAATCTCTAGTGACACCCCTGTGAATACCCATAGAGGGCAATTAATATAGTCTGTAGTTAATTGTATCCTCTATAATAGTTTAATTAGATGAACTTTTGCCTAGTATGACTTTCATTATCAATGCATACCAGTGTAAAAGTACATTCTGTAGTCCTGTATTGATCCAAATGACTGTGATTGTCCACAGGCTGGATATGTGTAACTGCATTACTATAATCCAGCTGCAGCCCAAATGCCACTACCATGCCATGTGTCACTGCTGTGCTGACAATGATGTAAATACTGTGCATAATGTCTGTATTTGTGTACCTAATAAACTGATGACAAAGTATAGTTGTCTAAAACGCTACAGAGCTTCTTGTGTGTATCAATATCGACACAGTTAAGCCATAAAACATTGACAGAAAACATTATAGCTATGGGTAGCTACCATTCACTCACTGTGCCATTGATGGAAAATATCACTCACTTTCATTTCGGCTGAACTGCCCTGAGAATTAGCCGAGAGTTCACGAGGACTCCAGTGCTGAATGATCTGTTCTAAGCAGAGGTTGGTAGTAATGCGCTACATTTACTCCATTGCATTTCCTTAAGTAGCTGTTTGAATACTTTGTTCTTTTAAGAAGTCTTACTATGTAAAAACAATCCTGCACTTTTACTTTGTCTCATCAAAGTTATTCCGATATCAGGATTACACTTATGGTGTTGGTGATGTCCACAGAGAAGGGGCTAATGTTAAAATTAAAGGTTCAATTACATTCAAATTTTGAACATTTGAAGTAAATGAAATAGCCTTTGTTCTTGGCAACATTATAAATATGGTTTCTGGTTGAGGTTACTGTATATATGTATATACTCTATGGAGGAATGTATTTGTATAAAGTGTACTGTGCTGCTTAGGAAGTAGGCTACTGCTCTTTTCATTACTTTCTCACTTGGAACAATATCACTGTTGCTGAAGTACAAGAGCATTGGCATTAACCTCACTGTGTCGGTGTGTCCTGCCAGTTTTCTTCCTTTCCACAATGATGGATACAAAAATCAATGTGCATAATTGCACCACCTTTTGGAGAATGTGGACCTTCTAAATATAGCTGACAGAGTTACAAGTCCATGAGCTGATTTGCATCCACAGTGCTTATAGAAAATCATCATACCCCTTTGAAGTAGTTATTTTTTTTGTCTTTCAGCCTGTAAACAAAACCCATTTATAAAAATGATTTAGTAACAATAAACAAGGCAGCAGTTCTGAACATTGATTGAAAATGAGAAGTCAATTCAAGGACATTCCCCTTCTCCTCAAGTCACTGAAGTGTTTTTGGTGCTGTGCAGAGCTTAATTTGTAAAACATGAGGTAAGGGAATACTGTCAGGCAGTGAAAAGGTTCCTGAATGTATAGACACAACAGTGCTCCAAGTGCTCCACCTAATACAGCAGTCTTCAAAACAGAACATCTGTATCAGTCAAAAAAGACTTGCTTACATTTTTTAACTATTGGTTTTTTGTTTGTTTTTTTCAGCCATTTTCCAAATCTCTCTGTTTGCCAGCACTCCTGATTTGCAAAACATGACGCTAGGTCAGAACATACGTACATACTGTACGTAAATAACATACTGTAAGCACTCATCCTATCCTAACACCTATCCTAACACAGTAATTATCAAAAAACGAGCCGTGTAACCGTGTATTCTTCCGCCGCGCACACCAAACACGAAGTTCGCGTTATGACGTTCACGACGCAAAACCACTTAAGTGCGAAACAAGGCTTTATACAGTAAATGGGAGATGTGTCGTAACCACGAAACGTCGTAACTCGAGACCGTCGTAACCCGAGGAATACCTGTACAACATTCACAAGGTCAATAGTATAGTAATCTTAACACAGAGAGGAGAAAAACCACCTTATGCACTGTGCAAGGAGAAAATCGATGGACAGCACTGGGTACTAAGGCCTCAGGCCTCAGATTTGTTGTGACATCTTAGAACATATTGCCAATGGTTGGACCCAAAAACCTCAAACTTGGATTCATCAGTTCATGATACGCTTTCCACTGTAGTAGGATAAAATTGGCATCCCGATGAAGCTGCCAGATGCTGCTTTTGCTCAAGTGTAAGGGGAGGTCACACTAAATAGCCTATAGAAGTTGTTTTGTATGATTTTTTAAAAAATTCTGCATACACATTTCCTATATTTTCTGGTTGTATTTTAATATAGAGACTGAGAAATAACTATATACAGTGGGGCAAAAACATATTTAGTCAGCTACTGATTATGCAAGTTCTCTTATTTAGAAAGATGAGAGAGGTCTGTAATTTTCATCATAGCTACACTTCAACTATGAGAGACAAAAATGAGAAAGAAAAACCAAGAAAACACATTGTAGGATTTTTAAAGTATTTAATTGTAAATTATGGTGGAAAATAAGTATTTGGTCAATAACAAAAGTTCAACTCAATACTTTGTAACATAACCTTTGTTGGCAATGACAGAGGTCAAACGTTTCCTGTAAGTCTTCACCAGGTTGGCACACACTGTAGCTGGTATTTTGGCCCATTCCTCCATGCAGATCTCCTCTAGAGCAGTGATGTTTTGGGTTTTTTGGTTGTAAGTACTCTTGCTTGAATTTTTGGTGAACTGCAGTTTGTTAATAGTTTTAGCCACAAGCCCAGTAAAGAGAATTGCAGTAATCAGTTTGGGAGAATATGAATATGAATGCATATACTGAGTAATGACCGGAGATGGGCAGTATTCTGAAAATAAAGTGAATATTGGTTAATGACATAACATGAGCCTTAAAGGTGAGTGAGGAGTCAAACAGCACTCAGTTTTCTGGCAGCTAATGAAGGCTTAATGGAAACATCTACATCAGTAATGAAACTGGACATTCTGGTGATGAGTTTGTTGGGCCCTACTAACAGCAGTTCATTTTGTTTTGTATTTAATTTAAGAAAGTTATTCAGAGGTTTCATTCATGGATGATTGCTGATAGGACATTCTGTGCCAGGAAGCCAGGATTCTGTGTCTATGACCTTTTCTTGACCTTCCTCTCTGCCATGTAGTTCCTTACTTACTTTCTCAGTCAGCTGGTTGGGTGTTTATCTTTAGTTTGGTACCGGATGGCCATTAGTGGCATTTTGAAGAGCCAGTTTTGGAGGACTGACCTCACAATGGCATCCAAGTAGCAAGTGAGGTTATAAAAATAGGCATTGTATATAAATTATGGATGGAACAGGCATTCTGTAGTATGAAACACTTCATGCAGGGGCAAAAAGCTTAGCTTTTATTACATTTCTAAAAGCATCTCAGGCTATAGAATGGGCTTTGTTGATTTTTACCTAAAAAGAGTAGTTTCATTATGATACCAGAGTATCCAGTTATTAAAACAGCAAGCAAACCCATCATTTTGACAGATCATTACCTGAGAGTTTATCTTTTGTAAAACTGGAGCTCATGGCTCAGTGGTGAGGGCTCTTTAGCTGGATTATCTGTCAAGTATTAAATGAAATACCTTCCTGTCTGTCCACTAAGATACAAGAATACTCTGCAGATAATTTTTTCTTATTGCTTTGTGGGGTACTTTCATTACCTGTTCTGCCCAATATTTCCATTTTTGTGCAGTGGTGGCACAGAGGTTAGTGCGTAAAGCACTGTTTGTGTCTGGATCCACCATCTGAAACCTGGACAACAACATACAGACACCAACAGTAGTTAAGACTTTGGACCACTAATCAGATGGTTTAATAACGGTTAATAATAATAATTTCCCCATCTACTTGGTCCATAATTGGAAAAGGATGACCATGGCACCACTGATCGGGTAGTACCTGATAGTACCATCATCAGCACAGCAGTGTCAGTGTCTTTATGGTTAATACACTACTATGATATTATAGTTACATGTCATTTATGGGTGTTATATGAGCACAGGATGATGAAGGCTGGATGTGGTTCTTTGACTCTGCAGAGACATTCAGTTATTTAAAGATCCCATCCCTGCCGAGTCTGATAAACTCATTACCAGCAACACATTACTGTGACACTGCTATGTCAGTTTGCATGTTCTGCTGAAAATGGTTTTAATAATAGCAGCAGTGGTCTTATATTGTTCCCTTTCTGTTCACCGAAGAGAAGTGGTAGAGGTGGGACTGACATTGTCCCTAGCAGCAGACACGATTGAATGCAAGAGTTTGGGTTTCCTTGCTCAATTAAGGTTTTTTATGTTACCACAAGATTGGCAAGGAACAAACTTAAACGTGACACATTTCAGCAAATTCAAATGAACCATTAACGAGTAACTCACTGAAATCGATATGACAGCAGACTGATGTCACTGTAAGCAACAGGCTAGCTTTGGGTAAACGTACAGTGGTACCTCGGTTTTAGACCACCTCGGAACTCGTCGAATTCGGTTCTCGACACATTTTGGCTAGAAATATTTGTCTTGGGTCGTGTTGTTTGCTCGGTACTCTGGGCACTTGCTTAAACATGAACGAGTCAAGCCATGCAACTCGTTTGAGCCTGAACTTGATTCTCGATTCACATTCAGGCAACACAACTGAACTGAATCCTCCAGAACACAGGCTGCAGTTAGCTTAGCCTTATTTCACCAACAGAGTACATGTTTTGCTTTTACTCTTCACTTTCAATCCATTACTCATTAAATTGCATGAAATTTAGCACTTTATTTTAAAATAGGCTTTGTGTTAATGATTTTGGACAACTGTAGGCTAATGGAAGTGTTTACACAATAACGTCGGCTCCGCTGTGATACGGTATAGACTATATATAGTAGACTATATTAGGTATAGACTATATTAAACTCCTCGGTTCATAATACAGTCATGATGCATTTAACTTTGATGGATTTTTGTATGAACATATCCCTATCATAAATTAGGGAGCACCTTACAGGTAAGAATATGCAGATAATGTCTTATACAGTGTGGATTTTCTGGGGGTCTGTAACGGATTAATTCAGTTTACATTATGCCTTATGGGAAACATTTGCTTGGTGCTCATTTATTATTATTATTATTTTTTTACTCACATTTTAATCTGACATTCATATACATATTCAGACATTGCTACTGTGTGCACTTGCAGTTTTAATCAGTTTTGTGGGGAATAGTGTATGTGCCCATGTTTAAATTACATTATGGGGATCAAATGTCCCCATGCAGATCTCCTCTAGAGCAGTGATGTTTTGGGGCAACACAGACTTTCAACTCCCTCCACACATTTTCTATGGGGCTGACATTTTCTGGAGACTGGCTAGGCCACTCCAGGACCTTGAAATGCTTTTACGGAGCCACTCCTTTGTTGCCTGAGTGGTGTGTTTGGGATCATTGTCATGCTGGAAGACCCAGGCACGTTCCATCTTCAATGCTCTCACTGATGGAAGGAGGTTTTGGCTTAAAATCTCACGATACATGACCCCGTTCATTCTTCCCTTAACACGGATCAGTCATCCTGTCCCCTGTGCAGAAAAACAGCCCCACAGCATGATGTTTCCACCCCCATGCTTCACAGTAGGTATGGTGTTCTTGGGATGCAACTCAGCATTCTTCTTCCTCCAAACACGACGAGTTAAGTTTTTACCAAAAAGTTCTATTGTGGTTTCATCTGACCACATGATATTCTCCCAATCGTCTTCTGGATCATCCATACGCTCTCTGGCAAACTTTAGACAGGCCTGGACATGTACTGGCTTAAGCAGGGGGGAAAGCATGGCACTGCAGGATCTGAGTACCTCTCGGCGTAGTGTTTTACCGATGGTAGCCTTGTTACTTTGGTCCCAGCTCTCTGCAGGTCATTCATCAGGTCCCTCTGTGTAGTTCTGGGATTTTTGCTCACTGTTCCCATGATCATTTTGACCCCACGGAATGAGATCTTGCGTGGGGCCCCAGATCGAGGGAGATTATCAATGGTCTTGTATGTCTTCCATTTTCTTACAATTGCTCCCACAGTTGATTTATTCACACCAACCTGCTTGCCTATTGTAGATTCACTCTTCCCAGCCTGGTGCAGGTCTACAATTTCCTTCCTGGTGTCCTTCAACAGCTCTTTGGTCTTGGCCATGGTTGAGTTTGGAGTCTGACTGTTTGAGGCTGTGGACAGGTGTCTTTTATACAGATAACGAGGTCAGACAGGTGCCATTAATACAGGTAACGTGGAGGACTGAAGAGCTTCTTAAAGAAGAAGTTACAGGTCTGTGAGAGCCAGAAATCTTGCTTGTTTGTGGGTGACCAAATACTTATTTTCCACCATGATTTACAAATTCTTAAAAATCCTACAATGTGATTTCCTTATTTTTTTTTCTTCTCATTTTGTCTCTCATAGTTCTCATTTTGTCTCTCGAAAATTACAGACCTCTCTCATCTCTCTAAGTAGGAGAACTACTTAGAGAAATACTTTTTTGACCCACTGTATATAATGTTTTAACCCTGCTTTATTTGGATGGGATGTCATTCCATCACATGGCTGGGTAATGGTTTGTTCTTGTAGCTGCATTGGTGTATTAGATCACCGAGTTACCCCAAGTGCTTCTGCCTGCTTATACTCATCTATGTCTATCATTAGATTCAGTAATTATCTTCCTGTTTTTAAACAGACACAGTAAACCATTGTAACAGTTCCTAAGCTAGAACTGCTACTGTCAGAGCATAGTCTGATGCCAGACCAATAGGCTCATTTCTCGAGGGCTTTCCATCACCGCCGGAGTCATTTTCATTTATCATTGCAGTGTTCCTCCATAAGTATTCATAAAGCTGTCTGTTTTAAATCCCCGAACCCAAAGATAAGCCCCAAATCAATCATATTGTATGTCTAACTGAAATCTGGAGTATTATAGGTTATGTAGAGACAAGTGGGTGGCGTTTTAAAGCTTAGACTCTCTCTGGCTTTGACTTTGATTAAGATGATAAATATTAATCCTAAAATATACTGTGATTGCAAAATTTATTTTTTTCATTAAGCCATATGTTGCTCTTTATGGGCAAATCATTGACCTGATTACAGTTTTGATGGACAATTAATACAAATGTAAAACATGTACATAAAAACACTAGGATTTTAAATTACGCCAAATCAGTTGAGATCCAAATTAATAACCACTTAAACCCTGAACTCCCACATAATAATCTTTATATTATTGTAAGTTTGATTGTCATTTAAGAAGATGAATGTATTTAGGTATCTTCGTTTATTATTATTAATTTGTTTGCCTCTGAAAAAGGGTATAAAAAAAAAACCTTTATCCTTAGGTCTAGGCTTTCTAATGATGTCTGTCAGTCTCTGGACCAGTCATGTAATAACAGGAAGAAATGTAAACAAACAAGCTGCTTGCACTGTTAATGGAACAAGAGGGCCATGTTTACATGTTGATACCTTTAATTTCTGAGGTCATATAAAAACAAAGGTGAAACATGCATTATACAAATTTGCAATACCACACAATACAAATACTTTCTTGGTTAACTTCCGATAATTATGGCTTGGTATAGCAGACACTTTGTGAATTACAGAAGTGCTGTTCTTCTAAGCATATTACCTAATGCTAATACAAATAAGCAATAACCCAGGAACACAATCCAGCTAAAATCCTTTTAGGAATTGTTGTAGGTAAATCGAACAGTCAAAGAGCATTTTTAAAAACTAAATATGTAAGTGCAGTTTCAGTCTTCACTTGTCTTCAGTGCTGAGTAAAGAGATGAATCTTTAGTTCCCGTTTGAATACAGCAAGAGACTCAGCCATTTATACGTCCAGTGGAAGTTCATTCTACCACCTGTCTGCCAGTACAGAGAAGAGTCTTGATGCTTGTCTTCCTTTAATCTTGAGTGGTGGGTCCAGTCTAGCCAAGCTGTGTCTTGAAGGGTACGAAGTGCAGTGCAGTGCAGTGTAAATCTGATGCGGGCGGCAACCCCAAATCTGAAAATGTTGGGAAAGAATGGAAAATGCATACAAAAACGTGTTGCTTACATTTACTTTCACTTTTATTTCATTGCAGACAGTATAAACCCAAGATATTTCATGTTTTGTCTGGTCAACTGTATTTTATTTGTTAATAGACATCCATTCTTGCATTTCACACCTGCAACACTTTCCAGAAAAAGTTGGGATCAGGGCAATTTAGAGATAGTAATAAGGTAAAAAAAAAATGTGAAAAATTGTGATGTCAACAGGTGATTATAATTTGGTACAAAAGCAGTATCCATGAACGGCTGAGTCTTTAGGAGTAAAGATGGGCAGAGGATCTCCAGTTTATCAACAAATGGAATGTGTAACAGGCCTGAAAAGTAGGAATAGATGTTTATTAACAAATGAAATAAAGTTGGAAAAAAACTGAAATATATTGGGTTCATACCGTCTACAATGAAATAAAAGTCAAAGGAAATGTAAGGAACATTGCATATATTTATTTGCTTTTTCTGTACCGTCCCAACTTTTTCTGATTTAGGGTTCTAGAAACCAGATTAAGAAATCTGATGAAGAGAGCTGGATTTTTCTCCAGTAATCTGATTACTCATAGCATGTATACCTGTCACCGGATTTCCTACGCTGACGCGTCTTTGTTTGGCCTCTTTTTTTCCATTGATTGTGAAGGGTTTTTTCTCGTGGGATCTGTCAACCCTGAAATTAAATGCGCCATGGAATTAAAGGCTATCGAACACTTCATGGAGACTTTGTAATGAAGTGTATACTTGACAGTGTAAACAAAGAATTTGATTATTTAATATTCAATTTTTATGTCACACATTTCTGTGACATTACTGGCTGGTGGCAAAGTACAAATGCTGTGTGTGTACTTGTCGGCCGGAGTACTGACAAACTGTTTTTCTGCAGTTTTCGGATTAGTAAGTGCATGTAAACGCAATCAGTGTCTGGTGCTCTGCTTAGGTCATTGCAGGTTGTATGTGGTATCTATGATGATCTCAACATCCATTCCCTGGTTGTGCACTGGTTTGGGTGGAGTGAACTTAGTCCTGTGGAAATCCACGACCAACTTTTTGGTTTCACCTGTACTGATCTGGAGGCAGTTCCACTGACACCAGTCCACAAAGTTCCTAACATTGCCATCCAAAATGTAGCCGACGATTGCAGAGTCATCAGAGAGTTTCTATAAGTGGCGAGTTGCTGTGTTATGGGTGAAGCCTGCGGTGTAGAGGGTGAAATGGATTGGTGCCAGGGCTGTCTCCTGTGGAGCAATGTAATTTAATTAGACTCAACATCCTAGAGTGACTCTGTGTATCGGACTACATAATGCCAATGTGCATATTTTCCATTATTTTATTTGAACTATCACTATAAGAATTATTTGTTTAGATAAATTAGTTTCATTCTTAGATTTATCATCTACGCCGCCCAAGGAGGTTGGGTCCATTTTTGAGTGTTGGTCCTCCCAAGGTTTCTTTTTTGTAATGCTTAGGGAGTTTTTCCTTTCCACTGTCGCCCTAGGCTTGCTCAATTTGGGATTGGACGTAGATATTAGAAGATAAAGCCTAAAGCCTGGACCTGAATCTCATTAGACATCCTGGACTTCGTACAGCAAAATGTAATGAAATATTAAAGAATCCCTTGGCTAAAATGACTAATCTACTTAGTATTGATTGTCTGTTGCCCTCAACGTTTTTGTCTGTGGATGTGATAAGAAAAAGTCTCTCTACTACCCACAGATCTGTGACCCTGAGGTGGCGTGTGCATGCATTCCTTTGAAAGGCAGTGTTTTTCCCTGGTGACCACGGTCTTGAATTTCAACACATGAATATAGGGTGAATCCCATTTCAGGGGCTGCGTCCTTCGAAGGCTGCATTTGAAGACCGATTGCGTCATAGCGCCGCGCCTAGGCTGTCCCATTCCGAAGGCTCCTTCGTATGCGGCCTACAAATGCATCCTTCTTTTCCCTGAAAACGAAGGATACATCCGATGTATCCTTCGTGACCTACCATATCCCGAGGTGCATTGCGCCTGAGGGGAATTTAGGGATATCGCAACGATTGGCTGAGGAATTTACGTTATTGAAATGTAAGGATTTAAAAACGCGAATAGGTAAATGTTATAAAGCAAAATCGCAACATTTTTTTGTTTTGTTTTAAGGAGCAAACCGAGACCTTTATTAAACTGCTTGAGGAAAAATGAATGCCAGCGCCTGCAATGAAGCGTCTCCTCCAATAATTGAAAAACCAAAAACAGCATATAAACTAAACTCAAAATTTCTGGCTGCATTATTATAATGATTATTGCTGTTTTGTGATACGGTTCGGGCGGGTTTTTCTGTGACGCAAACAGGAAATTCAATGCAGAGTAGACCGTCTCATTTCGGTTCCGTCTTTGTCGCGGTCTACCCAGCCTTCCAAGCACACGCCTTCATAGACCGCGTAGACCGCGTCCTTCGAAGGATGCAGCCCCTGAAATGGGATTCACCCAAAGACTGCATGTGTTTTGCTGTCTCTATTTCATTAGCATTACATGCTGTGCTCTGGCCGTGGTCTGTGCAAGAGGGTCAGTCCTGAAAATGGAACTAAGGTACCTAATTTTAAAATTTTAACTTGGTGGAAAATAGTCGATTACAGGTGGTGATGCCACCATCATGATGCATAAAGGATCCGATGTTCCCTTGACAAGGTCTCACCAGCAAAACACAATGACAGACTCGTATAGAGCTTCTGTAGAGGTGATTCCTAAATTTTACATTATAAGTCTAACTGCTGGTTGTTAGATTTAGCCTTACAGTGGGTAGGTGTTAAAAATAAGAAAGTACTACAACTCCAGTACCAACATGGTTGACAGAATGGAAAATGCAAACAAAATCAGAAAAGAGTGATTAGTAAATTCTCTCTTGTAGTTGCATTTGAAAGTTTGTGAACACTTTAAAATTTTGTTTACAAAATATAATAGGAAATAAAATCAGTTCTTTAACTCTAGACGTTGCAGCTGTAAACATCTGGTCACCTCAACAGCCAATCAACGCTGTGGATCTACGACCGGAGACAGGAGTTCAAGGAAGGAAGTTTACTTTGTGTCATGGTTGCCAGGTCCCCTTTTCTAAGTGACTTTGGCCTTATTTTTCTATAACGTTTTGTACAAATATTGGTAGTTGCAGGTTGCAGGTTTTGGGGGTTTGTTTCTGAAGTGTAGTTGCTTATTTGGGCTTGCTCCCTAATCATGTCTGTCGCTCTCCAGCATTCCTGTAAGGTGGTTTTGTTCAAGCTGGTTTTGTTAAAAGGCAAATATACATTTTTATTTTTTTTTGTTAACTGATCAAGTGGTGCTCTCACATTCTACTAGGTTGCCTGTTGTGTTTTTTTGTATCGGGCAACCCACATTTTTGTGCAAGTAAAGGCCTTTTCACACAGTGTCTGATATTTTATGGATGAAAAAATACACCCATCAAGTCTTGGAAAATAACACGTGTATTATTGCTGTCCTTCACAATGAGTCAGTTCTAATTATTACGTTGTTCAGATGCGATAAAATCACGGTGACCAATCAGAGCTTTGTTGTCAGGCAGAACAGCTCATCCTGCTAGTAGCAGAGCACAAGAGCTTATATTCTGCAGAAATCAAATTTATTATTTATTAATGTATTAGTTACAATTTATTATTACAATTAGAAAAGTCGATAAGGTAAAACCTTAAATATGTTTTCTTTGTACTATTTCCAAATTAAATATAGGTAAAAAATTTACATATCACTGTTTTCTCTTTTTCTTTGCATTTTGCATACTGTCCCAATTTCCCCTTCCACCTATATAGAATCCCTCACTAAGACATTGCTAGTGCTAGTCCTTGCTAGTGGACTGACCGATCGTTGTTTTGTTAGCAAGGGGGAGGCCAGTATTCAGATGGAGGTTTCTTTAACAGGCTGTCCAGCAACAATTGAATTAATGCATACAAGTTGTGCAGTTGTTCATGTTGTGTCTAGATTTTTAATTTACAGTCACTGAATAGTTTATTACAAACAAGTGAACACCTGCTCATTCATGCAGTGCTTAAATCATGCAGATACATGACAGCAGCCATACATCAACCATCAGAATGGGGAAAAATTTTATCTCGGTGATTTTGACCATGGCATGATTGTTGGTGCCAGGCAGGCTGACTTAAATACTTTTATAACTGCGTATTTCCTGGGATTTTCACACAACAATCTCTACTGTTTACTCAGAATGGTGCGATAAAGAAAACAAAATATTCAGTGAGTGACACTTAAGTGGCTGGAAATGCATTGTTGATTAGAGAGGTCAACAGAGAATGGCCAGACCGATACCAACACTGTACAATTGTGGTGAGCAGAAAAGCATATCAGAATGCTTTGAGGTGGATGGGCTACAACAGCAGAAGACCAGAATGAGTTCCTCTTCTGTCAGCCAAATGGCACGGTGGCTCAGTGGGTAGCACTGCTGGATACCCAGCAAGAAGGTCCTGGGGTCAATCCCAGGTTGGAGTGGCTTGGGTCCATTTGGGTTTGCTCCGATTTCCTTCCACAGTTCAAAGACGTGTGTTAATTGACCACGCTAAATTGGCATTGACTTGAGTGTGTGTGTGTGTGTGTGTGTGTATATATATATGTATAAGACTATATGACTAGTCTTGAATATATATACTGTATATATGTAACCTTGGGTATATATTTAACCTTGTGTGTGTCACTGTTATGGCCACTGGTGCTGATAGCGACTTTAATAAACCAAATAAGCAAACTTCTATCAGCCAAGAACAGAAAACTGAGGCTGTAATGGACATGGCCACCAAAATTGGACAGTTGAAGACTGGAAAAATGTATCCTGGTCTGATGAATCTTGAATTCTGTGGAAATGCCAGACCATGGATCAGAATTTGATGCCAAAGCCACAGCATAAACCCAGCCTGCCTTGTGTTAACAGTGAAGGTTATGTTTTGTTGGCACACTTTGGGCCCATTGTTACCAATCAGTCCTTGCTTGAATGCCACAGCCTATTTAATTATTGTTGTGAGCATGTGTATTCGTTCATGGTCACAATTTACTCACCTTTTAATGGTTACTTCCAGCTTGATAAGGCACTGCGTCACAAAACGAGTCATCTCAAACTTTTCATGAATAGTGGTTTTCAGTGGCCTTCCCAGTCACTGGATCTGAATTACTTTTGGGAAGTGGTAGAATAGGAGAGTTGCAGCATGGAAGCACACCTGAAAACTCTGCAAGAATTTCAGTAAAGCAATCATGTCAACAAAGACATATTTGCAACATATTGTATCCACGTCACAAAGAATCAAGGCTCTCGTCTGTATTAGAATAGTGTTCTTAATAAAGTGAGTATATGTTGCCTGTGCAAAAAGCAATTTTATTACTATTATGGAGGCTCTTTACATTGAGTGGAAGCTCCTGATGAGGAGGTCTGTGTCCCAGTTTGGGTGACCTTTGGTTTTGAGCACCAGATTCCAAGGCAGAAGGCAGAGTCGATGTGTACCCCTATCATCACTGCTACAGTGTATGTTCTGCCCAGAACATAGAGGTCACTCAGTGATGAGTGGCCAAAAGTATTCAATAGGGAATACGCAATAACGCGTGTCTCACTGCTGCATGGCATACCTGCCAAACAGCTGTCAAAACCATCTCTGCTAACTGATTCAGTAGGCAGGAATCCTAGCACTGAGTAGTCTGTGGCATTACTCCAACAACGTCAAGTATAAAAACTGTCACTGCCAGAAACGAGCAATGGAGAATACATCCTGAGCTGAGGCAGCTTTCTTTATTATTGAAACCTTGGTGTCTCTGACCTCCATTGATTATCTATATTTGAACAGTCACAATGAAATACACGTTTGGTTTACCTCTGTTGCTGATGGCACTAGACCAAGCCTATTATTTTCACAAAGTTTGTTGTGTACAGGTTGCATAATATGTAGAATGATTTCTATTCATGACAAATACCTGGTGTAATTGCCCTGCACTGTTCCAAGTATTTGTAAATAATGTCCTTGGAGCTGTTTTGTAGGGAATGCGCCAGTAGCATCATTACAGACTGTTTGACGAGGTTGACTCCATTCCAGGATGTGTCCATTGTGTCCCAGACACTTGGATATTCAGATCCATGTGGACAGATGCCACAAACAAGACGGTCACCATGCACTGTGAAAGTCTTCAGACCATTTCACTTTTTTTGCATTTTGTTATGTTGAGGCTATGTGCTAAAATAAAATAAAAAAATCAAGGTTTCCCTTTTCAGTCTGCACTCAACATCCCATAATGAGAAAGTGCAAATTTATTAAAAAGGAAAAACTTAAATTTTGTATGGACATACCGTGGTGTGAAAAAGTGCTTGCCCCTTCCTGATTTCCTATTTTTTTGCATGTTTGTCACACTTAGGTGTTTCGGAACATCAAACCAGTTTAGATATCAGTCAAAGACAACACAAGGAAACACAACATGCAGTTTTTAAAGTGTTTATAATTACGCGAGAAAAAAAAAATCCAAACCTACATGGCCCTGTGTGAAAATGTGATTGCCCCCCTTGTTAAAACATAACTATGGTTTATCACACCTGAGGTCACTGTCTCTAGCCAAACCCAGGCCTGATTATTGCCACACCTGTGCTCAATCAGGACATCACTTAAATAGGACCTGCCTGACAAAGTGAAGTGCAACAAAAGATCCTTAAAAGCTACACATCATGCTGAGATCCAAAGAAATTCAGAAACAATTGAGAAAGAAAGTAATTGAGATCTATCAGTCTGGAAAGGGTTATAAAGCCATTTCTAAAGCTTTGGGACTCCATAGAACCACAGTGAGAGCCATTATCCACAAATGGTGAAGACATGGAACAGTGGTGAACCTTCCCAGGAGTGGCCGGCCAACAAAAATTACCCCAAGAGCGCAGCGACGGCTCATGCAAGAGGTCACAAAGACCCCACAACAACATCCAAAGAACTGCAGGCCTCACTTGGCTCAGTTAAGGTCAGTGTTCATGCCTCCACCATAAGAAAGAGACTGGGAAAAATGGCCTGCATGGCAGAGCTAAAAAACGAAAACCACTGCTGAGCAAAAAGAACATTAAAGCTCGGCTCAAATTTCCAGAACACATCTTGATGATCCCCAAGACTTTTGGGAAAACATTCTGTGAACTCTTTCCATCTGTTCATGATCTCAATCTGAAATGAACTTGGGTTCTGCAGCAGGACAATGATCCAAAACATAGCAGCAAGTCCACCTCGGAATGGCTGAAGAAAAACAAAATGAAGACTTTTTAGTGGTCTAATCAAAGTCCTGACCTGAATCCTATTGAGATGCTGTGACATGACCTTAGAAAGGCTGTTCATGCTTGAAAACACTCCAATGTGGCTGAATTACAACAATTCTGCACAGAAGAGTGGTCAAAATTCTTCCACAACGCTGTAAAAGACTCATTGCAAGTTATCACAAACGCTTGGTTGCAGCTGTTGCTGCTAAGGGCGGAACAACCAGTTATTAGGGTCTTGATGCATGCTCAATAATCAAGGTAAGAAAATCCCAGAAGTTGAATCTGTTCATCTGGACATAGATTTTGTCGGAGAAACGTTTCTAAGTGACTTCTTCAGTCTCAGCAGTTGGAAAACTTGCCCAATCTTATATACAGCACCTTTGCATAACGACTGGTACCAGCACCATTGCATAACAATGGGATCGGTGATCAGTTTAATATGCAGATTGACATAGCCATTAACGACAATGGCCATGTGTGCCATTCACACAGGATTGGGGAAGGGCTGCGATGGCTCCATTGTAAGATGGTGAGAGGTGTACTCTGAGGCCCCCTTCTCGTTTCAGGGATGGACGTTCCCTTTTTACAAAAATGGCTTCTTTTACTCCGCGTTCAAACCATCGTTCCTCCCTATCAAGGCTCTGCACGTCTTCATCCTTGAAAGAGTGGCCACTGGCCTGTAGGTGGGTGTAAACCGCAGAGTCCTGACCTGATGAGGTAGCTCTTCTATGTTGTGCCATCCGTTTCGCCAGTGGCTGTTTGGTTTTCCTCCCCGATGTACAATTCCTGGCAATCTCCCCGGCACTTAACAGATACACGTTACATTACTCTGTTTTGTGCGTGGGGGACCCGATCCTTGGGGTGGACCAAAGATGCATCTCAATGTTCCAATGTTCCTGCTACATATGGAATCACCACGGTTTACGCTTAGACTGCGGTTGTTGTTCTCTCCTCTCATCGATCTGCTGGAGCACCGTTTGGCCGTCTTACCGGCTTTGACAAAGGCCCAGTTCGGATAACCACATTTGCCCAGGGCCTGCTTTAATGTGAGCTTTCTCTCCATTCTTGGCCGCTGTATCAGTGGGGACGCTGTCTGCTCGGTGGTACAGTGTCCTGATGACTCCTAGTTTGTGCTCCAGTGGATGATGAGAGTCCAAACCTTAACTACTGATCCGTATGTGTTGGCTTATGGTAAACATCAACTTTCAATTGCCCCCCATCTCCAATCACAACCTCACAATCCAAGAAAGGCAACCTGCCGTTCTTCACATCCTCCCTGGTGAACTTAATGTGTTTGTCCACTGAAGTGATGTGGTCGGTGAAAATGTGGCACTTCCTGAGATTTCATTTTAACCCCAGGTGGTCATCCACATATCTGAACCAATGGCTGGGTGGTGTTCCTGAATAGGATGTTAATGCCTTCTTTTCCACTTCTTTCATCCATACAGGTTGGCCACGATAGGTGAAACTGGGGAGCCCATGGCGCACCCATGTTTCCTGCATATAGTAACTGCTCTCTGTATGGAGATAGGTGGATTGAAGACACAGCTCCAGAAGCAAACACACCTGGTCCGAGTTAAGGGTGGTCCTATTGCTGAGAGTGGGGTAATCCTGTAGTTTCACTTGGACTACCTCTACTGCCTCAGCAACTGGAACGCACGTTGAAGAGAGATGTGACTCAATCAACCACGAGACCAGTGTTTCCCATCCGTCTCCATAATGACGTCCCCATCACATTATCCATGAACTCCATGGTGTTCTGGATGTGATGATCCGTGCTTGCCTACCAACGGGTTGAGGATCGATGCCAGAAGTTGATCATACACAATGGGCCGCAATGGCACATCCTGTTTATGTATCTTAGGTAAACCATACAGACTAGGTGTAGCCTCCCCTGGGTATAATCTGTGGTACAGAGGCCGGTCAATAGCATTGTCCTGTTCTAAAAACTTCAGACAATCTATCACCTTATTCTTGTACCCACTACCAGGATCTCGTTTCAGGGGCTCATAAGTGTTAGTGTCTCTAAGGAGAGTCATAACTTTCTCATGATAGTCTGTCTGGTTTAATAAAACAGTGCACCTACCTTTGTCCGCTGGAAGGATGATGATGTCATTATCCTTACTGAGAGTCGTGAGTGCATTCCTTTCCTCTCTGCTGATGTTGGATGGCGGTGGCTTAGCATTGCTAAGGCAGGCTGAAACTTTCATTCGCAGTTTCTCCGACAAAATCTATGTCCAGATGAACAGATTCAACTTCTGGAACCAGTTATTAGGTTTATGGGGCAATCACTTTTTCACACAGGGCCATGTAGGTTTGGATTTTTTTCTCCCTTATTAATAAACACCTTGGTTTACTTGTGTTGTCTTTGACTAATATTTAAATTGGTTTGATGTTCCGAAACACTTAAGTGTGACAAACATGCAAAAAAATAGGAAATCAAGAAGGGGGCAAACACGTTCTTACACCACTAAGTATTAATACCCTTTGCTGTGTCACTTGGAATTTAGCTCTGGGGGACCTCGCATTTATCTTGATCACCTTTGAGATGTTTCTACACCTTGATTGGAGTCCACCTGCAGTAAAAATTGAGGGAAAGCTGAATGGAGTACAGAGATATTCTTAAAGAAAACCTGATCCAGGAGTCTCGGGACCTCAGACTGAGCTGAAGGTTCACCCTCCAACAAGAAAATGACCACTAAGACAACACAGAACCCAGACATGAACCTAATCAAAAATCTCTGGAGAGACCTGATCATTGCTGTTCGCTGATGATTGCCATCCAATCTGACAGAGCTTGAGAGGATCTGCAGAGAAGATCCCCAAATCCTGGTGTGCTAACCTTGTGGAAACAGACCCAAGAAGACTGGAAGGCTGTCATCCCTGCCAAAGGTGCTTCAACTAAGTACTGAGTAAAGCATCCAAATACTTATGTCAGTGTAATATTTTAGTCCTTCCTTTTCAATAAATTAGCAAAGATTTCTAAAATTGTTTTCACTTCTCATTATGTGGTATTGAGTGCAGAATGATTTTTTTTAGCACAAGGTCGCAACATAACAAAATGTGAAAAAAGTGAAAGGATCTGAAGATTTTCCAAATGCATTGTAAAGGGTGTAGTTGTAAGTTCATTGCAGTTGTATTCATTCTCAAACCCATTTCTTTTAGTATGCGGAAATTGGAGCTTGGATTGAATACCACGTCTGCCTAATGTGGACACCAGGTTACCGTGACCAGGCTATGCTGGGCTGACTGACCTTATTTCTTATTGTATGTCATCTCTGAAGACATTCTGGATATCTCCCTCCATGCTGCATGAAATTCACTTATTCATACTTGAAGGAGGCATCCATTTAAGTATATCCAGCTTTTTTCAGTATATGTAAACCTGAGGTAGACACCTCACAGCTAGATATAGGATTTACATAACCCATTTTTTATTGCTTTTGTGGAACACAAATTCCAAGTTAGTGGGCCATCGCTATGCTAATGATGTCCCATTGACTTTCATTCATCATATGTATTCGTCCCATGCTGAGCGCCTAGGCCCGTATGTTATTTTAAAGAATACATAGACAATGCTCAGGTGAAGATTTGTTTCTTGTAACTGCAGAGGTGTTTGATGGTTATGACAAGAAATGATAAAACATCCCAAGCAAATAGGAACCATACTGGCAAGTTACCACAAAAGCATATATTTGCATGATTATAGATTTGTACGAATATAGAAACAGCTTTGCATAACATCCAGTAACTTCACACTTAATTGAGCAGCCCATATAAGCCTTGTTTTTGTTTCATTTTTGTGAAAATCAGAAAAGCTATAACTACAGACCTTCTTATCTGCTATTTCAATATTAGTTTCCATAACTTAGCATTAAATTAGCATTAGTTATGACTCTCACAAGGCTGTATGTTTGTTCAGAAAATCTCTGCTGTGTGTGATCCCTGCCAAAATAATTAAGTTAACCCTAATATAATGGCTACCTATGGGTACTGCTGATAATTCTATAGTGCTAATCTACATTTACAGCATTTAGCAGATGCCTTTATCCAGAGCGACTTAAGGAGTGCTTTGTATTCTTCCCAGCAGACAAAACCTTATGGTAGTACTGTAGAAGTAAGCAGTAGCCCAAGAACGCCATCCAACCAGAACCTGCTAGGATCTGATGTGGGTCAACAAAACACACAAGCAAAAGTTTTTTTTATTATGCAGTTTCATTTTCAGTCTTCATTTAAGTGCTGAGTGAAGAGGTGAGTCTTTAGTCGCCACTTAAAGACAGCAAGAGACTCAGCCATTCGGATATCCAGTGGAAGTTCATTCTACCACCTGGGTGCCTACTAATTCTAACTGTCTTAGTGATGCTGCTAATAATATAACAAGCATATATCTGCCCAGCTGTCCAAATACTTATGATATTTTTCTGCTTTATGTAATTATGGAATCTTGTCATGTTCAGTGGTATAACAGTCAGGTTATCATTACTGGCAATATAGTGTGTGACATGTGCAGAGATAGGACGACACTTAAGTAACAGTACTACTAATCTGCTAAAAATACTCAAGTAAAAGTTGATGGATAGGGTTCATATTTTACATTTACATTTACAGCATTTAGCAGACGCCCTTATCCAGAGCGACTTACAATTGATACAATCTTACAATCCAAGCAATTGTGGGTTAAGGGTCTTGCTCAAGGACCCAACAGTGGCAGCTTGGCAGAGGTGGGATTTGAACCCTGGACGTTCAGGTCCATAGTCCATTACCTTATCCACTAGGCTACCACAGTCCTTACTCAATTTTACTCAAGCAGAAGTATAAAAATGCTACTAAATGTATGTAAAGTAAAAGTGTTTCTTTAAAAAGCCTTTAAGTCTATATAGTGCATGTTGTGCGTGAGTGTATTAGTTTGCTTATTTCCATAATTATTCTTTATTTGCACCTAGAACCATTTTTAAACCGTTTTAACTTTGATATACAAAGCTGCCTGTTTGTGATGCTTGTTTATATGACTATTGGGCTGCTTTTATCTAGTCTTGAATGACCATTCTGTTCATTTTTACCCTTTTCCAATTCTGATAGAAAGCTGCCACCAAACCTTACATAAGAATCTCTTGAATACACAGTTATGTTAATGGACTATGGACCAGGGTTCAAATCCCACCTCTGCCAAGCTGCCACTGTTGGGTCCTTGAGAAAGGCCCTTAACCCACAATTGCTTGGATTGTAAGACTATCAGTTGAAAGTCGCTCTGGATAAGGGCGTCTGCTAAATGCTATAAGTTTAAATGTAAATGTACATTTACTTTGAGAATTACCATCAGATGCTTCATTTGAAACAGAGAAGGCTAGAAAGATATTTGCCTGTATTTAATTCTCATGAGTTATTCAGCTTCATTTAAATTCTTGCCATGTTTCACTTCTGCAAGGAAATCATCTTAAAGAGATGCATCATTAATTCAGTTCACCTCCTGACTGCGAGGCTAATTCGTTTCACGATTTGCTCGACTCATCTCTTGGACAAATACCTTGTTCTGCTGCTGCTGGGCTTCCCTCGGTGCCAGAGACATGACTTGCTCTAGCCTAGTGTATGGATAACTGGATAAGAATTTCCATGCACTCTAAATTATGAATGTGGGCCATATCTTATCAAGTATAAACAAGAGCCATGAAAATAAAGCCTTAGACCCTAAAGGTTATTTCACCTTGACCACTATATCACCTTGACATATTGTCATAGTACTGTATATACTGTATCTGTGTTTTTAATTAGTGTTGTAGTCAAGACTGCTAGAGCCAAGTGTGAGTCAAGACCAAGTCTTTTAATAGTTCAGTGGAGTGGCCTAGACGGAGATGAGACAAAGCCCAGATTTATACAAGAATACATGATGAAAATGGAAAAGGTAAATTAGTTTGTAATTCTTTACATTCATTATAACATTATATTATGTAACATTATATTTCATTATGTATTTTGTAATGCACAGTGGTGCTTAAGTTTGTGAACCCTTTAGAATTTTCTATATTTCTACATAAATATGACCTAAAACATCAGATTTTCACACAAGTCCTAAAAAGAAAACCCAGTAAAACAAATGAGACAAAAATATTATACTTTGTCATTTATTTATTGAGGAAAATGATCCAATATTACATATTAGTGAGTGGCAAAAGTATGTGAACCTCTAGGATAAGCAGTTAGTTTTGAAGGTGAAACTAGTGTCAGGTGTTTTCAATCCATGGGATGACAATTAGGTGTGAGGGGGGAACCCTGTTTTATTTAAAGAACAGGGATCTATCAAAGTCTGCTATTCACAACACATGTTTGTGGAAGTGTATCAGGGCACGAACAAAGGAGATTTCTGAGGACCTCAGAAAAAGAGTTGTTGATGCGATCAGGCTGGAAAAGGTTACAAAACCATCTCTAAAGAGTTTGGACTCCACCAATCCACAGTCAGACAGATTGTGTACAAATGGAGGAAATTCAAGACCATTGTTACCCTCCCCAGGAGTGGTCGACCAACAAAGACCACTCCAAGAGCAAGGCGTGTAATAGTTGGCGAGGTCACAAAGGACCCCAGGGTAACTTCTAAAGCAACTGAAGGCCTCTCTCACATTGGCTAATGTTAATGTTCATGAGTCCACCATCAGAAGAACACTGGACTGGACAACAATGGTGTGCATGGCAGGGTTGCAAGGAGAAAGCCACTGCTCTCCAAAAAGAACATTGCTGCTCGTCAGCAGTTTGCTAAAGATCACGTGGACGAGACAGAAGGCTACTGGAAGAATGTTTTGTGGACGGATGAGACCAAAATAGAACTTTTTGGTTTAAAAGAAAAGTGTTATGTTTGGAGTAAAGAAAACACTGCATTCCAGCATAAGAACCTTATCCCATCTGTGAAACATGGTGGTGGTAGTATCATGGTTTGGGACTGTTTTTGAAAAGCAGGCCCAAACCATGATGCTGCCACCACCATGTTTGACAGTGGGGATGGTGTGTTTAGGGTGATGAGCTGTGTTGCTTTTACGCCAAACATAACGTTTTGCATTGTGGCCAAAAAGTTCGTCTGACCAGAGCACCTTCTTCCACATGTTTGTGGTCTTGAGAATGTACTCGAGTACTACAGCACTATTTTTAACAAATATACATATAAATATACATACAAACAGCTTGTGCTAATTTAGAACCATAATAAGTAAAGAGATGACAGATGTAACAAAAAACTGCATTTACTGCTCAAGGCCATGATTTTAGTCATAACAGAGACATGGTTTTTTTAATATTAAGTCTTGAGATTAAGTAATATTGCACGTCCGGTGAACACCTACAGTGGGGGAAAAAAAGTATTTAGTCAGCCACTGATTGTACAAGTTTGTACAACACCTACTTAGAAAGATGAGAGAGGTCTGTAATTTTCATCATAGGTACACTTCAACTATGAGAGACAAAATGAGAGAAAAAATCCAAGAAATCACATTATAGGATTTTTAAAGAATTTAAATCATGGTGGAAAATAAGTATTTGCTCAATAACAAAAGTTCAACTCAATACTTTGTAACATATCCTTTGTTGGCAATGACAGAGGTCAAACCTTTCCTGTAAGTCTTCACCAGGTTGGCACACACTGTAGCTGGTATTTTGGCCCATTCCTCCATGCAGATCTCCTCTAGAGCAGTGATGTTTTGGGGCAACACGGACTTTCAACTCCATCCACAAATTTTCTATGGGTTGAGGTCTGGAGACTGGCTAGGCCACTTCAGGGCCTTGAAATGCTTTTTACGGAGCCACTCCTTCGTTGCGCGAGCGGTGTGTTTGGGATCATTGTCATGCTGGAAGACCCAGCCGCGTTCCCTCTTCAATGCTTTCACTGATGGAAGGAGGTTTTGGCTTAAAATCTCACGATACATGGCCCCGTTCATTCTTCCCTTAACACAGATCAGTCGTCCTGTCCTCTCTGCAGAAAAACAGCCACAAAGAATGATGTTTCCACCCCCATGCTTCACAGTAGCTATGGTGTTCTTGGGATGCAACTCAGCATCCAAACACGACGAGGTGAGTTTTTACCAAAATGTTCTATTTTGGTTTCATCTGACCACATGATATTCAACATGAATTGTAGAGTCACTCTTTCCCAGCCTGGCGCAGGTCTACAATTTTCTTCCTGGTGTCCTTCGACAGCTCTTTGGTCTTGGCCATGGTTGAGTTTGGAGTCTGGCTGTTTGAGGCTGTGGACAGGTGTCTTTTATACAGATAACGAAATCAAACAGGTGCCATTAATACAGGTAAAAAGTGGAGGACAGAAGAAGAAATTACAGGTCAATGACAGCCAGAAATCTTGCTTGTTTGTGGGTGACAAATACTTATTTTCCACCATGATTTACAATTAAATTCTTTAAAATTCCTGCAATATGGTTTTCTGGATTTTTTTTCCCCTCTTTATGTCTCTCATAGTTGAAGTGTACCTATGGTGAAAATTACAAACCTCTCTCATCTTTCTAAGTAGGAGAACTTGCACAATCAGTGGCTGACTAAAATACTTTTGCTCCACTGTATAAGAAAGATTAGTGGAAAAATGTTTTTGTATACACTCTTTAATAATTACAGCCTGTTAGCAGTAAGTCAGATAGGATCTGAACCAGTATTTTGTTTTCTATCCCCATTCTCTGATCTATCTTGATGTAAGCCGAATTAGCTTTATTTAATTCCAGAAGTTGAATCTGTTCATCTGGACATAAGGTTTCGTGGGTGAAACATTTCTTCACTCATCTAAGTGACTTCTTCAGTCACAGCTAGTTGGAAAACTTCCCCAATCTTATAATACAGCACCTTTGCATAATGACTGGTACTGGTAGCAACCCTACCACATGTCAACTAGACCCCATCCCATCACCAGTGCTACAAAAGATTGCTCAAGACCTTCTTCACTTCATCTCCTCCATCATCAACAACTCCCTGACATCTGGTCATGTTCCTTCTGCCTTCAAGAGTTTCAGAGTCATTCCTATCTTGAAGAAACCTACACTCGATGTCTCAGACATCAACAACTACAGACCAGTATCACTTCTTTCTTTCCTCTCAAAAATACTTGAACGGAGTGTGTATAACCAGTTGTCAACCTTTCTGACACAGAATGACCTACAGGATCACAACCAGTCTGGCTTCAAAGCAGCTCACTCCACAGAAAATGCACTGGTGGCTGTTTCTGAGAAACTTCATGCTGCTAGAGCATCCAGACTTTCATCGGTTCTGATCCTTCTTGACCTTTCGGCTGCCTTTGACAGAGTTGACCATAAGATTCTCCTTTCTGTCCTCTCCAGTCTTGGAATCACTGGCTCTGCCTGGCAGTGGCTTACATCTTACCTGGGGAGACGATCTTATCAGGTATCATGGAGAGCCTCTATATCTGCACCACGTGCTTTTACAACTGGAGTTCCACAAGACTCAGTTCTGGGACCTCTGCTTTTCTCTCTCTACACTCGTTCTCTTGGTGAAGTCGTAACCTCTCATGGCTTCTCCTATCACTGTTATGCTGATGATACTCAGCTCATTTTCTCTTTTGATCCATCAGATGTGCAGGTCTCCACACGTATCTCAGCATGTCTGGAGAGCATCTCATCGTGGATGTCAGCTCATCATTTGAAGCTAAACCACAGCAAAACAGAACTGCTTTTCATTCCTGCAGAGGGGTCCCCTTACCCCTCCTTCCCCGTGCTCGTCACAGTTCCTCTTTCCCTGCGGACCTTTCCCGGAACCCATTCCACCCTTCTTCCCCCTTCCCCCCCCGACTATCTGCTTTTCATTCGCTGCAAAGGGGTCCCCTTAATCAAGAGGATCTTTGCCATCTCCCCAGGTGAACTCCTCCATCACACCTTCTGAGAACGCAAGAAACCTTGGAGTGATCTTGATAACCAACTGAGCTTCTCTGATCATATTTCTAAACTGACCCAGTCATGCAGGTACCTTCTCTACAATATCAGGAGAATCCGACCCTTCCTTTCCAGAGAAGCCACCCAAGTGCTTGTCCAGTCTCTTGTTTTAACAAAGCTAGATTACTGCAGTGCTCTTCTGGCTGGTCTTCCAATGCGTGCAATCAGACCCCTGCAACTGATTCAGAATGCAGCGGCTCGTCTGGTTTTCAATCTTTCCAAGTTTTCTCATGTCACCCCACTGCTGCGCTCACTTCATTGGCTCCCTGTAGCTGCCCGCATTAGATACAAAACCTTGACGCTCACCTACAAAGCCAAGAATGGAACAGCGCCGCCATCTTACCCTAAAAGCTCTGATCAAAACCACGTTCTCTGTAATCCCTCGCACCCTCCGAGATCACGAGCTTGGCCCGACTGGAGCCTCCATGTAAGATTAAAGGAAGACAAGCTTCAAGACTCTTCTCCGTCCTGGCACTCAGGTGGTGGAATGAACTTCCACTGGATGTCCGTATGGCTGAGTCTCTTGCTGTCTTCAAGAGGCAACTAAAAACTCACCTCTTCGCCCAGCACTTGAGTGAATAAAACTGCATATCCTCCATTTAAAAAAAATAAAAAAATTCTCTACACCAGATATGAGCAGGTTGTAGTTGGATTGTGTACTTGAGCTGTTGTTTACTTGTACTAATATGAGGTTCTATCTCCTAGGATTACAAGGCACTTTTGTAAGTCGCTCTGGATAAGGGCGTCTGCTAAATGCTGTAAATGTAAATGTAAATGGTACCAGCACCATTACATAACAGTGGGATCGGTGATCAAGTTAATATGCAGATGACCATTTCCATTAATGACAATGGCCACATGTGCCATTCACACAGGATTGGGGAAGGGCTGCGATAGTGGTGTTGTAAGATGGTGAGAGATGTACTCTGAGGCCCCCTCCTCGGTTCAGGGATGGACGTTCCGTTTTTACAAAAATGGCTTTATGTCCAGACGAACAAATTCAACTTCTGGGATTTTCTTATCTGGATTATTGAGCATGGATCAAGACGGCTTTATTTAATGTTGCATCAAATTTCTAGGTTTGGGACATCATCGTGTCATCATTTACATTTAGCCTTAGCGAGGATATCAGCAGTTACATGTGGAGTATCACCTGTGAACATGTCGTCTCCATTCTGTAAGACTGTATTGTGATTCGGTATAATTGGCGAATGTCAGCTAGCTGGTACCGTAATAGGATGGAATCGTTAGGTATGATTTTTACAGGCTGTACTTTCACATTCTTTGATGCGCGAGCACACAGTGCAGGTTTGGAGCAGAACCAGTCATACTTTTCTGAGATGTTCATACATTTAACACTGTGTGAACAGCAGAACCAGTCATACTTTTCTGAGATGTTCATACATTTAACACTGTGTGAACATCCCAAATAAACCTGTCCAAAAACGGACTTTTCAAAGTACTACCTCTTAAAACGTTAAACTTTTGATACTTTGTCCTCCACCACCCACGCGTTCCACGTGTATGCTCCTATGTGCACCTCCTTCATAATTATATACCTCATTATAGATTTTTGAAAGGACAGAAACAAAAAGGAGACTTTGTCGTCTTGGTGGGATTCGTAGGTTAAACTGTCAAATAATTGTCCACCTAAATGAATGCACTTGATTCTTACTTGAGATTCTAAGCTGAAGAGAGTCGAAGCAGAACAATGCATAACTGTGAGGAGAAACTCTGGAAATAAGTCTTAGTTATTTCAGTGGTAGCTATGTCTCTGTTTGGAGGTGACCAGGTATGAAGATGCTAATCAGCACTGCATTAGGGAACTTTAACCATGGTACAACAAAAACGTTTGTGAATTATTGAGTGAAAGTCAGTAAGCTTTTCGTTATTCATTCAGACCATTCTATTGAAGTGTTGGTCTAGGAAGATTGCATTGTTGTGTGCTTGTTTTTGTTCTTTCTGCACATGCTATAAGTAGGTGTAACTCTAATAGGGATCTTCACTGATCAAACCTGATCAGTGTATTTAGCATGCACTTAATTTGAATCCACAGATTATACTCTCTGGTTCATATTTTGTGGACACCTCTTCTACTTTTAGTTAACTCTGCTATTTCAGCCGCACCCACTGCTAAGAGGTTCATATTATGGAAACATGGAGGCTGTGTATCTCAATATGCAAACAGTGACGGTACAACCCCAAATCAGAAAAAGTTGGGACGGTATGGAAAATGTAAATAAAAATATATGCAGTGTTCCTTACATTTCCTTTAACTTTTACTTCACTGCAGACAGTATGAACCCATTATATTTCACGTTTTTCCTGGTCAACTTCATTTCATTTGTTAATAATCATCCATTCCTGCATGTCAAGCTTGCAAGACATTCCAAAAATGTTGGGACAGGTACAGTTTAGAGCTAGTAATGAGGTACAAAAGCAGTATCCACGAAACGCTGAGTCTTTAAAAAGTAAAGATGGGCAGGTGGCCTCCATTTTATCAACAAATGTGTAAGAACATAATTGAAATGTTTAAAAACAATATTCCTCAAAGAAAGACTGGAAGGGATGTACATATTTCAGTCCTAACTCTTTCTGATTTGGCTTGTTTTGCATTGTCTTGTTGAAAAATGTATGGACATCCCTGGAAAAGATGACGTCCTGAAGCAGCTTATGTTTCTCTAAAATCTCAGTGTACTTTTCTGCATTAATGCTGCATCACAGAAGTGTACAGTAAATGACCTTTACCAAGGGCCCCAACCCAACCCCATACCATGACAGAGCATGGCTTTGGACTTGTTGCTGATATCAGTCTGAGTGGTCCTTTTCATCTTTAGTCCGGAGCACACAGCGTTTTTTTCTTCCAATAAAGATTTGGATTACTGATTGGCCTGACCATAATATATGTTTCACTGGGTGATGGTCCATCTATGATGCCTCTAAGCCCAGAGAAGTCAACGCCACTTCAGAACATGGTTAATGTAAGAGTTATGTTTTGTACAGTAATGTTTTAAGTGCCATTTGTGAATGTAATTCTGTACTGTAGTGCTTGATAAACGTTTGATGAAGTAATCCTTTGCCCATGTGGTTCTATCAGCTATTGATGAATAACGGTTGTTGATGCAGTGCTGTCTGAGGGATCGAAGAGCACTGGGTGTTCAGTGTAGGCTTGCACCTTTGCCTTTTATGCACTGAAATTCCTCCAGAGTCCTTGAATCATTTAATGGTATTATGCACTGTAGTGGAAGAAATATCTAAATCCCTTCCAAACTTTCTTTTAGGAACATTGTTCTTAAATATTTCAACAATTTTCTCACACATTTGTTGATAAACTGGAGATCTTCTCCGCATCTCTGCTCCTCAAAGACTCAGCCTTTTATGGATACTGCTTTTGTACCAAATCATGATTACAATTTTTTTTTAAATCATTACTAGTCCTAAATTGCTCCCATTCCAATCTTTTTTGGATTGTGTTGCAGGCCTGAAATGCAGGAATGAACATTTATTAGCAAACTACATTAAGTTGACCAGAAGAAAAACATGAAATATAATGGGTTCATACTGTCTACAATGAATTAAAAGTCAAAGGAAATGTAAGGAAGACTGTGTCAATTTTTTGTTTGCATTTTCCAAACCGTCCCAACTTTTTTCTGATTTGGGGTTGTAGAATTGGTCATACTGAATATCTCAGACATGGGTTTCCAGCTTCAATAAGTCAATTCATCTTTCTGCCAGGCCTTCCTAAAGCAGTGTTTATAATGAAATCATTTATCAACTTTGGAATTCTTGGCTGGCTTGCACTGAGTCTGGAACGAAACTCTATCAGACACTGCCACCAGTGAGCTAGGACTTATTTTCCAACATCAGTGCCCAACCTCAATGTCACCCAAGTCTAGTCTAAAGCCTTACTTAAAGTGTAGGTGGTTGTCACAACAAATAGGGGACAAACGTCCCATGTTTTTAGTGTATTTTTTGGTGTGCTTGTTTGGCTATATAGTATAATTTGGTTGATTCTACAAAAAATCTACACTAATCATTAAAAAGCTTGGAAATGGCCTTGTTTGAAGTGAATCCTGAACAGGAAACATAGTCTGAAAAAATTTAATTTAAATAATAATTGCCATTCAAACTTTTGTGAATCCTGGATTTGCAGCAGTTAGAGCCTTTCAGATCTTTGGCATTCTAGATGCCAGTTTGTTGAGGTAATTCGAAGAGATTCACCACACGCTCCCTTACATACCATATGGTCAAGCTCCTCCCACAACAGCCCAATAGGGTTGAGATCTGGTAATTGTGCTGGTCACTTTATTAAAGACAGAATACCAGCTGACCAGTTCTTCCCTGGCACTGCAAATTGGATCAGAAGCACCACCAGCAAAGTGCCAAAGTCCACCATGTTGCCTCAGATGGCACCAAGCACTTCATCTCTTCATTTCCTCCCAGTTCTCTTTCTATTCTGGTTAGATCCAGTTTTCACTCTTCTGTGTAAGGAGTAGTACAGAGCATTCCAGCTACAGGAGTCATTCAAAACTGTTATGTTAATGGACAAATATTTGCCTGCTCCTCCAGGAAAAATTTCTCGAGCTCTGTCAGCTTGGTTGGAGACCGCTGGTGAACAGCAATTTTCAACTCTTGCCACAGATTTTCAATCAGACTGAGATCTGGGCTGTGACACAGCCACTTTAATACATTGAAATCCATTGGTTGTTGTCTTGTTGGAGACTCTGCCCTAGTCCCAGACCTATGGCAGACTGGAACAGGTTTTCCCCAAGGACTGGCCTGTATTGAGCTCTGTCCATCTTAACAACTCTGACCAGTGTCCCAGTCCTGGCAGGTGAAAATCCGCGCAGCATGATACTGCCACCATCATGCTTCACTGTGGTGTTCTCAAGGTGATTAGCAGTATTTGGTTTGCACTATGTATAGTACTTTACAACAAGGCCTCATTAGACTAGAGTACTTTTTTTTCAAGACGTTTGCCAACATGCCTTTTGTCATACTTCAAGCATGATATATTTTTTATTGAAACTCGCCATAAAGCCCAGGAGTGGCTTTATGACTTGACTTTCTGGGAACTAGCTAGTTGTCCTATAGACATCTCATCTCAGCTCCTTCACAGCACCTTTCGCCTTCTTGGCTGCTTCTCTGTTTATTGTCCTCCTTAATCAGTCAATGACATTTGATGGATGGCCTTGATTTCAAACAGAACCTGGATTCGTCGCTAAAGACGATACGGTTCCACTCCATAGCAATCCAGGTTTGTCTCGGAGTGCATCGTAGAGGCGTGTCTAACAATCAGTTATCCCCCACCAAGAGGTACACTACCCAAAATTAGGTAGCACTTTTATGCCCTCTTGTAGTAAGATGCAGTGTTTAATCAGACCACACCTGTAATCATTTACATATCTGCCTGAGACAGAACTAATGCTATGTTTTGCAGCAGTCTGACATTTCTTTCTGGGTGCCTTATTTTTTTGTCAATGAGTGTATGTGTGTGTGTGTATATATATATATATATATAATTTTTTTTTACTAACAATTTCACTTGAGCATGGAATGTTCCACTCAAGTTCGGACACCTGATAAAAATCATATTTCTCTTTTCTATAACAATTTTTGCTGTTAAGTGAAGGTTAAAAAAAACAGAAATATGTTTTTATACATAAATTTAAGTAGGTTTCCATGCAAAATGTTTACAATTTTTACTGAAAAAGGTTATTATCTACCATATGTATTATCCTAAAAACGTTTATCCTGAGATTATCCTCAAAACTTTCTTAGTCACCTGAGATTATCATTTATGCTGTGAGATTTTCAAAGTGGATACCAAGTGACTAATTCAGAAGAAACCTAATAATCAATAATATGGCAAAATAACAAAGAGAAACATCAGTACAACATTAATTAAAAAAGTGATAGGCAAGCATTTAGGAAAATGAGTGACAAAAACATCAAATGCTACAATGAAAGTGATTCTGATGATGATCACCTCAGGAGAGGAAGACTATGTGCTACCTTTGTTGCTTATGTCAAACATATTAACCTTAGAAATCACCAGCTAACAACACCGCTGATTACAGCTGAAATAAATGCTTCATGGAGCTCTATCAGCAAACACATCAACGTCAGATTTTAATCATTTCTATTCTTTTATTTCCTCAAGACGTTTTTTGCACCTGTAAGGCAAACTGTAAGGAAAAATGCATTTAAAGGTGATGTGTCCAAACTTGACTGGTACTGTACATGTAATATTTTTACACTGATACAAGTGAATGTCAATGCATTCACAACTGTTGTATTTTTATGTGTAAATAAACCTCACACCTGAATATTATGTGTACTTTGTGTATATTTTATAACATACAATTCCAGTTAAGCTCATTTCAATTCCAGTTTGTAACAGTGGAGGAGGAGGAGGGGGGTGAATACCTGTGCAAGACATTGTGTATGAGAGAGAAAGCTGGTGATGATGATGATAAGACCACAGAGATGGAATTCTCATTAACCTATTCGCCCTCGTTCTTTGTGATTGTCTAGAATCATCCAGTGCGAGAACAAGAGGTGATCGGGGATGAAATGGTGGTCATGCAGAGATTATGAGAAAAACAGAGGTAAATAAAAAATAAACACAAATCAAGTGCAGATAAGGATTGGGCTCGTACAAGCATTCCATCTTTGATGTAATCGAATTATTATAGTTGCCTATAGACATATATAGAGTGACCTGAACAAAGGTATCTGACTCTTGCCTAGCCATTTGATTATTGTATACAGTGTCGAATCAGTCATTATGAAGATGTCTTCTTATGAATAATGAGTTCTAAACTTCTACAGGAAGCATTATCAGCACAAGCATTTATTAGTATTCACTTTAAATGGTGTGGACTGGGCTTCCATGGCTGAACAGGAGCACACAAATCCTATATACTCTGATACACACATACACATCCTTTGCATCCAAACTGGAATTTATTTCAAACATTCTATTTCATACAAAACTGCAACTTCTTATTGAGCAAAAGAAAAATGATGTGACAAATCACCTTTACAGTGGAGTTATTACAAGGGACTATCATGTCATAACGTTTTCTGTGTATCAGAGCATAGTGTCTCAAAATTTCCTGTCTGCACAAAAATGACTTTAAATCATAACCAACCAGTTCCATGAGAGAAAAAAGAAACTAAAACCTCAACATTTGCCTTGCAAAAAATACACCTTCAGTCCCCACATCTTTTCAGTGACTGGTCTTGCTTTGTGCTGCAGATGTTATCAAATCAGGGTGAGAGTGCTGCTCTTAGTTCAATGTCCTGCTTTGATCTGTGTTTTGTCTTGATTGAAAAGCCTACAGTGGGGCAAAAAAGTATTTAGTCAGCCACTGATTGTGCAAGGTGTCCTACTTAGAAAGATGAGACAGGTCTGTAATTTTCAACATAGGTACACTTCAACTATGAGAGACAAAATGAGAATTTTTTTTTTTAAAGGATTTAATTGTAAATCATGGTAAAAAATAAGTATTTGGTCAACCTTGAAGATTTCTGGCTCTCACAGACCTGTAACAACTTCTTTAAAAAGCTCTTCTGTCCTCCACTCGTTACCTGTATTAATGGCACCTGTTTGACCTCGTTATCTGTATAAAAGACCTGTCCACAGCCTCAAACAGTCAGATTCCAAACTCAACCATGGCCAAGACCAAAGAGCTGTTGAAGGACACCAGGAACAAAATTGTAGACCTGCACCAGGCTGGGAAGAGTGAATCTACAATAGGAAAGCAGGTTGGTGTGAATAAATCAACTGTGGGAGCAACTGTAAGAAAATGGAACACATACAAAACCACTGATAATCTCCCTCGATCTGGGGCCCCATGCAAGATCTCATCCTGTGGGGTCAAAATGATCATGAGAACGGTGAGCAAAAATCCCAGAACTACACGGAGGGACCTGGTGCATGACCTGCAGAGAGCTGAGACCAAAGTAACAAAGGCTACCATCAGTAACGCACTATGCCAAGGGGATCCTGCAGTCCCAGACGTGTCCCCCTGCCATAGCCAGTACATGTCCAGGCCCATCTGAAGTTTTCCAGAGAGCATATGGACGATCCAGAAGAGGATTGGGAGAATATCATGTGGTCAGATGAAACCAAAATAGAACTCAACTCGTCGTGTTTGGAGGAAGAAGAATGCTGAGTTGCATCCCAAGAACACCATACCTACTGTGAAGCATGGGGGTGGAAAAATCATGCTTTGGGGCTATTTTTCTGCAGAGGGGACAGGACGACTGATCCGTGTTAAGGGAAGAATGAACGGGGCCATGTATCGTGAGATTTTAATCCAAAACCTCCTTCCATCAGTGAGAGCATTGAAGATGGAACATGGCTGGGTCTTCCAGCATGACAATGATCCCAAACACACTGCTCGGGCAACGAAGGAGTGGCTCTGTAAAAAGCATTTCAAGATCCTGGAGTGGCCTATTTGTGGAGAGAGTTGAAAGTCCGTGTTGCCCAGCGACAGCCCCAAAACATCACTGCTCTAGAGGAGATCTGCATGGAGGAATGGTCCAAAATACCAACTACAGTGTGTGCCAACCTGGTGAAGACTTACAGGAAACGTTTGACCTTTGTCATTGCCAACAAAGGTCATGTTACAAAGTATTGACTTGAACTTTTGTTATTGACCAAATACTTATTTTCCACCATGATTTACAATTAAATTCTTTAAAAATCCTACAATGTGATTTCCTGGATTTTTTTCTCATTTTCTCTTTCATAGTTGAAGTGTACCCATGATGAAAAATGGCACCATTGTGCGTTTTATTTAGATTTTCCATGTTCGAAGTCAGAATTTTGGGTCGAATTTGGGGGCAAAAATTCACACGGACCATTGGATATAATTGTTTGAGTGAAGAGGTGTTTGAATTGTGAAGTTCCACTGTACCTGCCAAAGTAGTAATGAAATTATGTATTTGTACACTCATTAAATAATAAATAATAAATGAATGATTAATGCCTTAAGATACTGTGTTCCTACATAGATTCCATGCATTGTATGCTACAGACACAATCACATAACAAAGGGAACACTCAAATAACACATCCTAGATCTGAATGAAAGAAATATTCTCATTGAATACTTTGTTCTGTACAAAGTTGAATTTGCTGACAACAAAATCACACAAAAATCATCAATGGAAATCAAATTTATTAACCAATGGAGGCATGGATTTGGAGTCACACACAAAATTAAAGTGGAAAAACACACTATAGGCTGATCCAACTTTGATGTAATGTCCTTAAGACAAGTCAAAATGAGGCTCAGTATTGTGTGTGGCCTCCATGTGCCTGTATGACCTCCCTACAACACCTGGGCATGCTCCTAATGGTCTCCTGAGGGATCTCCTCCCAGACCTGGACTAAAGCATCCGCCAACTCCTGGACAGTCTGTGGTGCAACGTTACGTTGGTGGATGGAGCGAGACATGATGTCCCAGATGTGCTCAATCGGATTCAGGT
>JAJAGP010005017.1:0-39241 GCA_025084515.1 Ancistrus triradiatus | reverse complement strand
GTCATTAATTAAACAGTCCAAACCTTTAAGTCGGGTTAAACATCACTTGTAATCCATACGAGCACAGAGTAAAACATGGCCGTCGCAGCCGGAAACGCTCAATTCACTATTGTTCACTACACACTAGCTCCCTTCTACACTCTTAAAGGGCCAGACAGCGCTTATGTAAATCGCATTACAAGACAATTACTTTCATCTAGAAACTCCATTTAAACTTCAAATGGTAGAGATACTTCCCCTTAATGACACATCAAAGTATCTCATCGTTCAACAAATTATTTTTCGAGTTATGATGGTTTGTTCAGGACTAGGTATTGATTTTTTTCCCATTGACCCCCATTATAATTGCTTCATCTCTAATTTGTCTTTTTCTAAATTTTCATGTGTTTTTAACTTGTCATAACTCTGACAATTTTTCATCAATCCACACAGTTTTTTGTCATAGCGATCAGCAAGGGGTCCTCTCCCACAGAAGCTTTACAGAAAAGCGATCGGTTAATTATTTTTGGAGTTATGACCGTTTGTTTCAGAGGTCTGAAACTGAGATTTGATGTAACATGTCATACCCTGAGGTCACTACAATGACTACAGTCTGGGATGTTCCGGAGAAATGTTGTTGCATTCGCACGCTACACTCGCATTTGTGCGAAAAAAAAGTCCCATTCACTTGCATGGGATTTTTTTTAAACTGCCCTAACTCGGTCAATTTTGGAGCTACAAACACCAAACTCGGCATGGTTGGACCTGGGCTGACCGAGACCCCTCAGGTCAAACACTACTTACAACTCATTCACGCTTTTTCTTTAGGAACTTTGCATTGCAATCCAAAAATGTTATCATGTCAACATGCCCCTGGCTAAAGCTGGCTCTCTTTTTAGAGACTATATTTCCTGCCGCAGAAAATAAACGCTCAGACAGTGTTGAAGTACCAGGAATGCATAAATAGGAGTTGGCTAGCCAGGCCAATATAGGATATCTGCCTCTTAACTCCATAACTGTCATTATCCTGCTAACCAGGATCAACCGTGCTATTCTGGTTCGCATAGTGTGAGTGCGCCGTTACGTTTCCTCACTTCAAAACGGAACAAACTCGGGATATTGTTGTGACTTGTGCTGTTGCTGAGCTCCAATCATTCTCATCGCTGACTGCAACATGTTTTGTAGTGATGTGTCGGTCGCGACCAATCCGGCTCTAAGAGCCGGCTCTTTGAAATGAACGACAGGAGCCGGTTCCTGATTGTGAGCCGGTTTATATATTTTTTTATTTATTGTACATTCCGACACACTGCTGCTTATTGCACTTCTTGTTAGATGCTAAACTACATGTCGTTGCGTTGTACTTGTACACGTGTAATTACAAGAAAGATGACAATAAAGTTGAATCTAATCTAATTAATCTTATATATATATATATATAAATCCCCTGAGAGAGAATCTTTTCTAAAACAGGTCAGATCATAACAGAAAGGAGGAGCAGGATCAACCCCTCAAAGATGATATCCTTGGGGGGTATTCTTATGCCAATCTTTATTAAAAACTGTAACCTGGATGTTGCTTTTTCTTTATTTGCACATTTTTCTTTAGATTTTGTTGAGTGATGATTGGTTGATGATGTCTTGTTTTCCTGTATATACTGTAGTTGCAAATTTAGAAATAATACACATAGTCAGAGACCTGAGACCAGATTGGACCTGTAATTGAGATGGGTCTTCGTTTTTGTATTTTATTTTACTGTGTTCCATTGAGTATATAAATAAAATCCATATTAATAATAACAAACATTGGATATTATGTATTTTTACATTAGTAATTTATTTTACACATAATTTGGTAATAAATTAAGCTACAAAAATCTAAAGAGCCACTTGGGAGCCGAAAGAGCAGGCTCTTTTTAAGTGAGCCGAGCCAAAAAAAACGGCTCTCTGAAAAGAGCTGAAATTCCCATAACTAATGTGTTTGTTTTGTTTCGAGGGCTGTATCAGCACCAGTCAAATCACTTTGAAAAAGCTTGCATGTTACACATGATCCTACACTTTTGAGGACTTAAGCCGAACTTTCTTCTCTGCGTCGGTCATAATTTATTTAATTCTTAACGCTAACTTATTTTGAAGATTCCGCGTCAGCACCGGCTCCGCCTCGCTCCGTTCAATCGCTCGTATTGTTTTTTCCAGCATGAAGTGCCGCATGTAACGTAAGCGGATATGATAAGGCGGAGGACACATAAATCTTGTGACACAACGAATCGATAATGTAATTAGTTGTCGACGCTTTTAATAATTAATTAATATCGATTAATATCGATTTTATCGATTCGTTGTTGCAGCCCTAACTCTAGCCTTGAGTGAAAATCCATTAATGCAGTTTTTCACTGGACAAACGTGTCTAAAATCCTGATACTTTCACCTAGAAACTCCATTTAAACTGCACTTGGTAGAGATACTTCCCCTTCATAAATCATCCAACTATTTCTTCCGTAAATAAATTATTTTTCGAGTTATGACGATTTGTTCGAGACTAGGGACTGAAACTTCCCTCATTCACAGCCATGTTAAATTTGGGAACGGCGAGGCGCCTTTTTTCAAAGTTTCATTTGTGTTTAACCTGTCATAACTTTGAGGCTTTTTCGTCAATCCACATCATCTTATATCGTAGGGATCAGCAAGGGGTCCTCTCTCACACAAACTTTTTCGAGTTATGACCATTTGTTTGAGAGGTCCAAAATGGCTTGAAACTGACTTTTTCGCGGAACAAACGTGTGTAAAATCATTATACTTTCACCTAGAAACTCCATTAAAATTTCAAATGGTAGACATACTTCCCCTTCATCACAATTCCAAATATCTCGTCGTTCAACAAATTAGTTCTCCAGTTATGGCCGTTTGTTTGACAGCTTTGACATGAAAGAAGGCACAGCACAGACGGGGCTTGCTTCACACACACACGCAGGCCACGCCCACACACGGAGAGCAGATCGCAATGAAAGACGAATTCTTTGAACTTACATTGGCATCAATATGTTTAATACTAAGGCTTCATCATTAATTTAAAATATTGTAATTATTTAAACAGTCCAAACTTTTAAGTCGGGTTAAACACGAACGTCACTTGTAATCCACACCAGCACAGACTAAAACATGGAAACTCAAGCACAGCCAGAAACGGTCAATTCACTCCCGTTCACTACACACTCGGTCCCTTCTACACTCTTAAAGGGCCAGACAGCTCTTATGTAAATCGCATTACATGACAGTTATTACATGGCTTTACTAAATCGGCATGAAAGAATAATATATAGAGATTAATATTTCATGCAGTAAAGATGACACTACGGCCGTTTCTCAATACCAAGTACGCCAACTTCGGACTTGCATACTTCCTAAGTCTGGAGTAGGAACTTACATTGTTTGCATACTACCACAGAGGGCAAAAAGGTACCTGGCAGGACAGTTTTTGCCCTACAGCCATGATATTTAGCAGGCTTGGTCCCGGGTGCAATCTAAAGTGACATGTGATGCCCATGGGGCCCATGAGGACCCCGACTGGGCACTGGGGTCCTTGGCGGGCCAATGACTGTAACTCAGTCAGTTATTGACCTATGGCCACAACATTCAGCAGGCTTGGTCCTGGGTGCAATCTGAGGTGAGGTGTGAAGGCCCCAGAGAACCCCGGCTGGGCACTGGGGTCCCTGGCGGGCCAATGACCATACGTCAGTCAGTTTTCGACCTACAGCCACGAAATTTGGCAGGCTTAGTTTTGGTGGCACCCTGGGGTGATGTGATGACCTTTGGGCCCATGACGTACACTAAGGGTCGACCCTTGCAGAGTGGCAATCACACTCGCATTTTCTTCAGGAAATGCACCTCTCTAGTTAGTGTGATTGCCTATATAGGCGATCACATTATTGTCATCCGATTCTGAACATTCCGAAATTTTTGGCGCGTATCAACTGCCACAATTTTCGAGATATTGACCCCGTTCCAGTGCCATTCCGTCCGGTCGGGTCGGGAATGGTGTGCTTGTATAGGGCTTTCCAGTCGGACTTTGGGGGGCCCCATAGGGGCCCCTGTAAAGTCCAAAATTTTCCCATAGGAAATGAATGGGCTATAACTTGATGAATTATAACTCAGTCAGTTTTTGACATAGGGCTACGAAATTTGGCAGGCTTGGTCCCGGGTGCAATCTGAGGTGATATGTGATGCCCATGGCACCCTTGTGGACCCCGGCTAGGCACTGGGGCCCCTGGGTGGGCCAATGACCGTAGCTCAGTCAGATTTCGACCTACGGCCACGAAATTCGGCAGGCTTGGTCCCGAGTGCAATCCGAGGTGATATGTGATAACCATGGTGCCCCTGTCGAAACCGACTTGGCATTGGGGCCCCTGGCGGGCCAATGACTGTAACTCAGTCAGTTTATGACCTACAGCCACGAAATTTGGCATGCTTGGCACCCTGGGGTGACGTGATGCCCTTTGGGCCCATGAGGTACACTAAGGGTCAGCCATTGCAGAGTGGCAATCACACTCACATTTTCTTCAGGAAATGCACCTCTCTAGTTCCATTTACTATTATTATTCCACGATACTGTACGCTTATCAACTGCCGCAGCTTTCGAGATATCGACCCCGTTCCAGTGCCATTGCATCTGGTTCTTTCGGGAAATGTGTGCTTGTATAGGGCTTTCTGGTTGGACTCTGGGGGCCCTCTGGACCCCGGTTGGGCACTGGGGCCTCTGGAAGGTCAATGACCTTAACTCAGTCAGTTTTCCACCTACCGCCACACAATTCGGCAGGCTTCATCCTGGGTGCAAAGTGGCATGCGATGCCCTTTCGGCCCATTGGTAAGGTCTCTTTTTCAAGCCAACCTCAAAGTTCGTCCACGAACTTTCGCCATCTAGTTTACATATTAAACCCTTACAAAACAAACGTAAAACAAGCATCATCATCTTTCAGCATATATCACTGTGTCTTACATTCAATTTGACTTTTATTTCATTGCAGGTAGTATGAAACTAAAATATTTTGTATTTTTTCATGTTTTGCTTGGTCAAATGCCTTTGTTAATATCCATTCTTGCAATGCAGGCTTCTAACACATTCAAAAAAAGTTGGGATGATAAAGCTCATATCTTCTCCACACCTGTTTAGAACACTTAAAAGACATTCTGACACAGATGATACCAAGCAATGGCGTGTTATAGGTGTTATTTTGTCCCATTCTTCCTACAAACATGTTAAGCTGTGCAACAGTACAGGATTGTCGTCATCACATTTTTCATTTATAATGAAATACATACATTCTCTATTGGGGACTGGTAGGACTGCAGGCAGTCCAGTACCATACCCCCTTCATGCCTTTGTAATGTGTGCAGCATGTGGTTTTGCGTTGCCTTGAAGAAAAATGCTCAGATGTCCCTGGAAAGATCCTGAAGACAGCTTATTTTGCTCTAAAATCTAATTTATTGCATTTCTGCATTAATGCTGCCATCACAGAAATGTAAGCTACCTTTGCCAAGGGCACTGACAGCCTCATACCATGACAGAGCCTGGCTTTTGTACTTGTTGCTGATGACAGTCTGGATGGTCCTTTTCGCCTTTGTTCAGGTGCATACAGCATCTATTTCTTCCAAAAAAGATCTAGAATACTGATTGGTCTGAGCACAATACAAGTCAAGTCAAGTCAGATCTATTTATATAGCGCTTTTTACAATGTAGCATTGTCTCAAAGCAACTTTACAAGTTTAGATTATACACATTTCCATTGTGTGATGGTCCATCCCAGATGAATCTGAGCCCAGAGAAGTCGGTGCCACTTCTGGTCATGGTTAACTTAAAGCTTGTTTTTTTTGTACAGGAAAATAAATATAAATGTATATATCCTTATAAATATACATGTTCTTTACGGTCATTATGGTGAACTATGGGATTAAATGGGTGTCACGCCCAGCTCCAGCGCGCGCCGCCAAATGCGTGAACCTATCGGGAAGCCCCGCGTTCAGATTAATGATCGCCTAAGCTGCGAGGCTTCCCATATAAGCGGGCGCGCTCAGAGCTGTGGCGCGGATTATTGATGATTTCCCACGCCGGTCACGTCCCTATGCGCCGCGCCTCGTCTCGCGTCCCTACGCGTCTCGCCGCCTATCGCGTCCCTCCGCTCCGCGTCCCTCCGCTCTGCGTCCCTTCCAGGTATCGTGCCGTTTGACCTATTTTCCCTGTTGTGTTTAGTTTCTACCCGTTTTGCGACCTCGGTCTCGTTTATGTTCCACACCCGTTTTCGGTTCCCTTTCTTTTCTGTTCGCTGTGTCTCCCTTATTTGGTTATATAATAAATAAAACCCCTTTATTTGGAACCTGCGTTCGTCTCCTCATTCCTCTCGCCTCCAGGCATTACAGAATAATCCGCCGTAAAACATGGAGACGGCAGGTTCCCCTACCTCTCCGTTTTTTCTCTGCCATTTCAATGGCGATCCTGCCTCCTGCCGGCCGTTTGTTGAACGGTGCAGGTATTGTTTTGAGACCTTCCCTTTTGACTCCGAGTATGCCAAAGTCTCCTTTTTGGTTCTCCACCTTGCCGATGAGGCCCTGATCTGGGCCACCCAGCTTTGGCCGATGCTCAAGGCAGGAACCTCACAGGAGTTCCTGGAGACGCTGGAGTTCAGCTTTGGCTCCCTACGGGCTTGTATGGGCATCAAAGCCACTGGTTTTGAACCCGTTCGCCCTGTCCGGCCTGCCTTGATTGGTAAAGTGCTGGATCATCAGCTTGCCACCAGCCGGTCTGCCCAGGTCAGGCGTCTGCCTGCGCTCATGATACCAGAACCTCTATTTCTCTTGACCTTTCCGACACAGACAGTCACGTCACTCCCGCTCGTGCCCACTCCCGCATCTCGGACGTTTGTACCAGTGTCTGTGTCCAGGTCATCAGTAGTGTCAGTGACTGCATCCAAGACGTCAGCAGTTCCAGTGACTGCCCCCAGGACGTCTGCAGTTCTGGTGGCTACCCCAGGGCGTTTGCAGTTCCAGTGGCTGCCTCCGGGGCGTCTGCAGTTCCGGTGGCTGCCCCCAGGGCGTCTGCACACCCAGTGGCTGCATCCAGGTCGACGGAGGCCTTTCTAGAGGCCGCATCCTCGGCAGAGACCCATCCAGGAAATGTCTCCTCCACGGAAACCGATTCAGTGGCTGTCTCCTCCAGGCAGCTCCAGCATCCCGTCCACGGCTCTGCTCTCCAGCATCCCGTCCACGGCTCTGCTCTCCAGCATCCCGTCCACGGCTCTGCTCTCCAGCATCCCGTCCACGGCTCTGCTCTCAGCATCCAGTCCACGGCTCTGCTCTCCGGCATCCCATCGTCGGACTCTGTGTCAAGCATCACGTGTCGACTCTTGCTGTTCAAGCACCACGTCGTCGACTCTGCTGTCACGCATCCGTCGTCGACTCTTGCTGCAAGCATACACGTCGTCGAGCTCTGCTGTCAAGCATAACGTCGTCGACTCTGCTGTCAAGCATCAACGTCGTGACTTGCTGTAAAGCATACGTCATCGACTCTTGCTGTCAGCATCCACGTGGCGACGTGCTGTCAAGCCTCACGTCGTCGACTCTGTTGTCAAACCTCACGCGTCGACTCTGCTGTCACCAGCACATCACGGCGTCGACTTGCGGTCAAGCATCACGTCGTCGACTCTGCTGTCAAGCATCCGTCGTCGTCGACTTGCTGCAAAGCATTCACGTATCGTCGACCTGCTGTCAAGCATCACGTCATCGTCGACTCTGCTGTCAAGGCATCACGTCGTCACGACTCTGTGTCCAAGCATCACGTCGTCGTGACTCTGCTGTCAAGCATCACGTCGTCGTCGACTCTGCTGTCAAGCATCACGTCGTCGTCGACTCTGCTCTTAAGCATCACGTCGTCGTCGACCCTGCTATCAAGCATCACGTCGTCCACGACTCCGCTCGGCAGCCTCACGCCGTCCACGACTCCGCTCGGCAGCCTCACGCCGTCCACGACTCCGCTCTGCAGGCACACTTCGTCGACTCCGCTCTGCAGGCACACGTCGTCGACTCCGCTCTGCAGGCACACGTCATCGACTCCGCCCTGCCGCCTCACGTCGTCGACTCCGCTCTCCAGCGATCTCCAGGCCTCGCCGCCTCGTCTCTGCTGTCAAGCATCGCCGCCTCGTCTCTGCTGTCAAGCATCGCCGCCTCGTCTCTGCTGTCAAGCATCGCCGCCTCACCTCTGCTGTCAAGCATCGCCGCCTCGCCTCTGCTGTCAAGCATCGCCGCCTCGCCTCTGCTCTCAGGCATCATCGCCTCGTCGACTCTGCTCTCAGGCATCGCCTCGTCGACTCTGCTCTCAGGCATCGCCTCGTCGACTCCGCTCTGAGGTATCGCCTCGTCGACTCCGCTCCGCAGCCTCACGGCGTCGACTCAGCTCTGCAGCGTCGCCTCGTCGACTCAGCTCTCAAGCGTCGCCTCATCGCCTCTGCTCGCCAGCCGCCTGACTGCTGGCGGTCTCCTCCTGGGGTCCGCCCGGCAAGGCGACCCCCTGAGGTGACCATGCGCCTGGGGGTCCCTTTTTGGAGTCCTAGCTCCGACTCGGACTCCGTGGGGGGGGCTCTGTCACGCCCAGCTCCAGCGCGCGCCGCCAAATGCGTGAACCTATCGGGAAGCCCTGCGTTCAGATTAATGATCGCCTACAGCTGCAAGGCTTCCCATATAAGCGGGCGCGCTCAGAGCTGTGGCGCGGATTATTGATGATTTCCCACGCCGGTCACGTCCCTACGCGTCCCTTCGCTCCGCGTCCCTCCGCTCTGCGTCCTTTCCAGGTATCGTGCTGTTTGACCTATTTTCCCTGTTGTGTTTAGTTTCTACCCGTTTTGCGACCTCGGTCTCGTTTATGTTCCACACCCATTTTCGGTTCCCTTTCCTTTCTGTTCGCTGTGTCTCCCTTATTTGGTTATATAATAAATAAAACCCCTTTATTTGGAACCTGCGTTCGTCTCCTTGTTCCTCTCGCCTCCTGGCGTTACAATGGGTTAATGGGCTGTCAACGTGTGGAATATTTCTCTGAGATGTTGTAAACCTGTGAAATTTTCTTAGTTATAGTTCTATGCTGCTAATTACAGCTGGATGTGATTACACGAAGCCTGGGATAAAAGTCTATTCCAGAATTACTTACAAAAACAAAACAAATGGTGTTAAAACACTGTCATAGTATTCATGGCACCACAGCAACAGCAAGATACAGAAAGAATAGTACTTGTCGTGGATACCTGGGCATATCCGGAAAACTAGTAAAAGTGTAATTTTGTTATTTGCTTTGGACAAGAAACAAATATATTTAAAGGGTGATAAAAGATAAATTCATCATTTGTTTATGCATATATATATATATATATATATATATATATATATATATATATATATATATATAAGGACCTGTAAAAACTTAGTGGAAGGAAGAAAGTTATAATAGTCTCCATATTTTACTCAGAATGGTACAATAATATAACATTTTAAGTGGCATTTGTGAATGTAACTCCGTATTGTAGTGCTTGATAAAAGTTTCATAAAGTACTCCCTTGCTCATGTGGTTATATCAGCTATTGATGAAACATGCCTCTTCAGTTTTAGCTTGTGCCGTTGCACTATGCACTGACTCCAGATTCCTTGAACTGTTTAATAATATTATGCACTGTAGAGGGAGAAATATGTAAATCCATTCTAATCTTTCTTTGAGGAATGTTGTTTTTAAACATCAATAATTTCTCAAGCATTTGTCTATAACTGGAGATCCTCTGCCTATATTTGCTCCTCAAATACTCAGCCTTTCGTGGATACTGCTGTTGGACCAAATCATGATTACAATCACCTGCTATAATAATAAAAATAAAAATAAATAAAAAAACAGTAGAAAAGCATCTCTTAACATACAGCATGAACCTAGGGGTAGATGAGCAAAGACAAAAGAACATGTGTCAGGTTCCACTTCTGTCAGTCAAGCACATAAAGCTGAGGCTGCAATGGGTTCAGGATTCAAATGAAGACTGGAAAAAACAAACGTAGCCAGGAGTGTAGATGGCTGTGTCAGAATTCTTTGGTCCGCATGAATCCATGAACCCAACCTGAAATGTGTCACCAGTTCAGGCTGGTGGATATGGCATAATACTGTGGGAAATATTTTCTTGGCACACCTTTCAACCCGTTAAAATCAATCAATCATCTCATAAGTGCCACTACTTATTTCAGAATTGTTGCTGACTATGTGCATCCCTTAATGGCCACACATTATCCAATATAAACAATTCTGTTCTTCAGTGCCCTTCCCAGTCACCTTTGGGATTTCCTCTATCTATGGCTTTAGTTATTGGGAATCAAACTAGGGATCTTTGGAACATAGACCCTAGATAGTTGTAAAGCTGCTTTTGAACAAATGCTATATTGTAAAAAAGGGCTATATAAAAATAATAAGATAATATATTATAAATTAAACTTGACTTGATCAAAACATAAACTCCACAAAGATGGCCGGCGGACGTTGGAGTGGAAAGGAAACTGCACTAACCACTGCGCCACTGTGGTAACTGTGGTGGCCTAGTGAGTAAGGTACTGGCCTATGGACCACAAGGTCCAGAGTTCAAATCCCACCTGTGCCAAGCTGCCACTGTTGGGTCCCTGAGCAAGGCCCTTAACCCACAATTGCATGGATTGTAAGACTGTATCAATTGTAAGTCGCTCTGGATAAGGGTGTCTGCTAAATGCTGTAAATGTAATGTAAATGCCACCATGCGGCTCATGTACTTTAATCAATTAATTAATATTCTATTAATCCCAGCAGGAAATTAACTGTAAAACAACACCAAAGGCAGTACTAAACGGAAGTAACAAAAACACACACACACAATATTTGTGTGTTGTGTGTGTATATCCCATTATAATAGGTCTGCAAGCGTCAGTCATTGAAGAAGTCAAACCACAACGACTTCTGGTGTCTACTCTCTTTCCGTTACATTAAGCACAATGGAAACACAGTTTAAAAGCATTTCATTTTTTACTCTACATTCTTTTTACCTTTTAATCTACATTACTTTTCCTGGTTAGTGTTGAAGTCATTCACCTCAGACTTCGCGTGTTCATTGAATGTGTGGAGAGAAAGGATGGTCAGAGTCAGAGTACAGCTCTATCTCTTTTTATTCTCTCGCTGATCTGGGGAAGTTAGCTCACAGCGCTGTGCAGCCAAGTTCCAAAGTATTGATCACAACATGCAGTTTATATACCTCTCTTTCACAGCTAGTATTTCCATCTGCGTGCTTCAAAAGGTTTAGCCCCAACCCTGGAAGTTTCACTCCCCTCTTGGCTTAAGGTCAATTTACCCTCTTTGTGTCTGTGTCTTTTTCCAAGGTAAAGAACACTCTGCTTTTGCACATTTTCTCAACTCTATCCCAGGGGAGGGGTGGCTCCATTATCTGCACACAAATGTTACACAATTCATCTTCAAGTTTGAATGCCTTCTGCTAAACAATTTTACGCATATTGCACTCGTGATTTACCTAAGTAGTACAAACACATGTTCTTCTGTTAAAGGTTAGTTCATTAAGACACTCAAATTCACTAAGATAGTCTAATACTTATGACTTATCTAAGTTAGTAAACTTTTGTAATACACACCTCCATTTAATATATGTTAACTGCCGCAAATGATTGGGCTAATCACTTTAAATAATTCAACACCAGTCACACACTTATGATTCATACTACTAATAAACACATAAGACTGTATTTTCACACACTTGCATTAGAAGTCTCACTTTCAACCATCCCTTTGTTACCTGACCTTGTCCTTAATCAGATAGCTTCCAAATAACAAGTTGTTTGTCTATTTGGACCTCATTCTCTAGTTTTAATCAGTTTTGTAGAACAACTTGCCCTTCCTTTTCTATTTTGTTGCACTTTTGTCCAGGTCAACCGAAACCTTCCATGGTTGGGAAAATGCTTTATTCTGAAAGCACGCCAGTATCATATTGTTAACTCTAAGGCCTAACACATCAGTAGTGTCTATACAATTATTAATTTGTTAATTACTTTATTAGGTAAGATTTTGTTTTATATTCTCAACATTCCCCCTGTTGATCTCTTAAAAGAGATCACCAACAACTCTTTACCCTTAATGCTAAACAAAATCACATTGTGAAACCCAGAAACAAGATGACGCTAAAAAGCCCTTCTGAGTTAGTGCTCTCACACACTGCCTTCAGCTAGTACCACTGCTGACTCCCATCTTGTAACCCTAGCACACATTACTCATAACTCTGAAATTAGCAAGCACAATACAGCTTAAAACAAAAATAAATCACTGTTGTCTCAGGCTTTCTTGTCCCCTCGCAGGTGCACAAGTTCTCCATACTGTCACTACTCAAATACATTCTATGGTTATGCCAAAATAAATTCTATGGGTCAACAATAATTTATTTATACTGCTGATAATAAAAATCAAAATAAAATCAAGATAGTCATAGAATAAATCAACACAATATCAAAATACAAGTAATAGGTGATTAGCTGGTCATTATAGACTCTTAACTGCGAACAAATGCATCTGTGTTCTGTTGATTTAAATTCAGTAAGTGGGCAACTGTCTCCTTCAAAAGCTTCAATTTGTCCAGATAGCTTTCCCCTTGCCAGATATACAGTTAAAATTTAAATGTAAAAACAATCTTGATTACAAATATCAGTAATTTCATTATGAGTTTACATTCAACTAAAGTGTTAATATCAAACCCATGGGCTGCCTGGATACCCGCGCATTTACACAGCCCTAAAGCTGAAACGACAGTCAGCATCCCTGCAGCTCATGACTGCCCCTAAATGAGATAGCATAAAAGTTATTATTATAATCCACTTAAGCCATTATATCCTGTAACTCGTTAACCTTCCCTTTTTCCCCAGAGGTTAACAGAGGCATCATTATTCCTGGGGGATTACCATTGATGTCTTTCTTCTCAATAGCAGTGGAGATAAGTTTAAGAAATAAAGATCTGATACAAGGAATGCAACAACAACCACATGTAACTACTATTCCTGTAAATACATATATTTCTTCAGACACCTGTCCCCCCAGACAGTGGAAACCAGTGCATACAAAACCACAAATTCTACCATCTTACCCATGATTCTCCTTCTGTAGGGGTAATAACAGATCAGTTCTGCCCAAGACTAAGGAATGCAAGCATATACTGTAAAATAGTTGCAAAAAACATGATTATAGCAACACACCAAAGTAAAATCATTAAAGTTTGGTGGCATTTTTGCTTTCCTTTTGTTCTTCCTCCTTGGTTAGGTCCGAGGGTCGGCCACCTTGACCTCTCAGTACGCAGGGGATTATTGTGCCCCTTTCTACACTTGATGTTGCTGCTGTCTCATCCGAAGCTGTTGATCAGGAGGCTGCCTGATTCATGGCAACTGATGAGGGGGCTGTCTGATTCTCGACAGCTGATGTGCAGGCCGCCACGTCCGTGGCAGCTGTCGTCGGGGTGATGTCGTCACGAACCTCTGTCAGGCTCCGCTGTGGTGCAGCAGCCACCGCACACAGGCTCCAAGTTGACCCTTTGCCCTTCAGTCTGACCGCATGGCTCGTCCTCTCCGTCACCTGGTACGGTCCCGTCCACCTTAGCTCCATCCACTTCCGCTTGCAGTGCCGTAACAGGACCCACTCTGGAACCGTCCCCTGCTTCAGGCCACCTTTCTTTTTTCCAACCTGGGTTGAGAAGACTTAAACAAGACCTCGGAGTTCATTAAAATATGCTTTATGTGTTTTACCTTCCAATTTGGTCATCAACGGTTCACCAGGTCCAGGAAATCTTCTTCCTGTATGCAACTCAAAGGCAGTGAAGCCTGTCATTTGGTTAACTGAGCTTCTTATGCTCAACAATTCCAGAGGCAACGTATCTACCCAATTCAAATTGGCTTGTGCACAGATTTTAGCCAATTTGTTTTTTTACATTTTGATTCATTCTCTCAACCTTACCTTGCGACTGTGGATGGTATACAGTGCCAAAAGCATGTCTGAGTCCTAGCACTTTCTCTAGATATTGTAGATATTTTGCTTTAAAATGTGTGCCATTATCAGACCTGATTTTCTCAGGAAACCCGTGTCTAGGAATGTACTGGTTAATTACGTCAAGTCAAGTCAAGTCAGATCTATTTATATAGCGCTTTTTACAATGGAGCATTGTCTCAAAGCAACTTTACGGTTAAGATATCTCCTAATAACACGTTCCAATCCCAAATGAGCAAGGCCTAGGGCGACAATGGCAAGGAAAAACTCCCTGAGTGTTATAGGAAGAAACCTTGGGAGAACCAAGACTCAAAAAGGGACCCAACCTCCTTGGGCGGCATAGATGATAAATCTAAGAGCGAAACTAAAGTCATGGAGTCAAAGTTCGAATATAATGTGAAGTATGCACATCGGCATTAAGTGGCCCGGGTATGGTGGAGATGGAGCTGATGACGGAAGCAGCTTGGGTGGAGCTACAGCGGATAAACATCATGTGTTTGGCTGGAACTGCCGGAACACAGCTCGGAGAGAAAACAGAAAATGTAATTAGTTATTGATTAAGAGCACAGTGTCTATTAACAATCGCTGATGCCATGTCAATCACTGATGCCAAGTGTAACATGAGACCCCGGCAGCATTAGCTATAGCAGCATAGCTAGAAAGAGGAGAACTGGTAGGAAACACAGTCAAGAGGGATCACATGAGACATCGGCAACCCCACGGGAGGCAGAAGACAGCAACCCATCATCTCTGATCACCATAAGACTCTTTGACTATGAACCCTCAGCTCTGCCTTTATTCTAAGGCAAGGATGCACGATTCAAGATCACGAGGACTGAAGCCCAGTTCAGCCAGACCGCCCACTCGACACTCCCGGCTAACAGACAAGGCAGGCAGGCCAGACATGACTTCAGACTCCGGCCCCAGTGACCCAAGCTATGCATCCTGGTCTAAATCTAGTCTAAAGCCTGTGTAAATAGGTATGTTTTTAGCCTAGACTTAAAAATTTGTAGAGTGTCTGAGTCTCGAACTAAAGTGGGAAGTTTATTCCATAGTTAGGAGGCCATGTATGAGAAAGTCTTTCCCCGTGCTGTGACTTTTTTAATTCTAGGAACTAAAAGAAGTCCTGTACCCTGCGAACGAAGTAGACGAGTTGGATTGTAAAACTCTAAGAGGTCACTCAGATAATGTGGGGCCAGGCCATGTAGAGCTTTATAAGTTCTAAGAAGTATTTTGTAATCAATGCAGAATTTGACTGGTAACCATGTAGTGATGGTAGAACAGGAGTGATATGATCAAATTTTGTAGTTTGTGTTGGCACTCGGGCAGCTGCATTCTGAACTAACTGAAGTTTATTTATAGATTTACTAGAGCATCCAGTAAGTAAGGCGTTACAGTAATCCAACCTTGAAGTTATAAACGCATGAACAAGTTTCTCTGCATCATTAAAAGAGAGGATATTTCTAAGTTTTGCGATATTACGTAACTGGAAGAAAGCAATTTGAGTGATGCTGCTAATATGCGCATCAAAGGAGAGATCTGAATCAAATGTGACCCCTAAGTTTTTTACATATGGACTGGACAATACTGGAGAGCCAATCTAGATTTAGGACAGATGTAGCCAACCTGTCTCTCACAGCCTTGGGTCCCACTAATAGAACCTCAGTTTTATCTGAGTTAATTAAGAGAAAAATAAATAACATCCAATCTTTTATTTCCTTTACAGAGGCCTCAATTTTGTTGATTGTAAGGCTGTCATTAGGTTTGGCTGATATGTACAGCTGTGTATCATCTGCATAGCAGTGGAAACTAATGCCATGTTTACGAATAACTGAGTCTAGTGGCAGCATGTACAGAGAGAATAAAAGCGGGCCAAGCACTGACCCCTGAGGCACGCCATACTTCACTTTTGAGAGCTTAAAGCGTAGATTATTTATATGAACAAACTGGTACCGGTCGGTTAAGTAGGTTAAACCAAGAAAGTGCTAATCCCTTAACACCAAAAGTATTTTCTAGTCTGTTTAGTAAAACATCATGATCTATAGTGTCAAATGCTGCACTTAAATCTAACAGAACAAGAAAAGAAACACATCCCTTATCTGAGGACATTAACAAGTCATTTAGTACCCTAATTAGTGCTGTTTCAGTACTATGATGGGGCCTGAAGCCAGACTGAAATGTTTCATAAATATCATTCCTTTGGAGGTGACTACAGAGCTGCTGATAGACGGCTTTTTCTAAGATTTTAGACAGAAACGGTAGATTTGAAATTGGTCTATAATTAGATATCACACAAGGGTCAAGACTGGCTTTTTTAATCAGTGGCTTGATAACAGCAGAGTTAAAGGATTTGGGGACATAACCAAAGGTAAGGGATGAATTTACAATAACTAACAGTGGCTCTATAATACTAGGTATTACTTGTTTGAGTAAACGTGTAGGAATTGGATCTAATAAACATGTTGATGACTTAGACGAGCTGATCAGTGCGGATAGTTCAGTATTAGTAATTGGGGTAAAAGATTCTAGTCTTGATTTACAGATCATTAAACAGATGTCTTCACTAGTGCTGCATCTGGAAGGTTTCTGAATAGTTTGGTGATGTGATGAGCATTGAGTTTGATGCCTAATGTTTTCTATCTTATCATTAAGAAAGTCATGAAGTCATTACTGTTAAAATTACACAGAACGGGAGAGTCACTTTCTGTCGGGTTTTTTGTTAATTTGGAGACTGTATTAAAGAGAAATCTTGGATTATTCTTATTTTTCTCTATGATTGAAGAGAAGTATGCAGCTTTAGCTTTAGTGAGGGCATGCTTATACTCTGCCATGCTGTCCCTCCAAGCAATCTTAAACACCTCCAATTTACTATGTCTCTACTTGCGCTCTAGGTGCCGTGTTCTTTGCTTTAAGGTACGGGTGTTGTCATTTTACCATGGTGCTAGCCTTTTTTCCCTAATGTGTTTGACCCTAGCAGGAGCAATCGTGTCCAGGGTTGAGGGAAGCACACATTCTAATTGGTCATTTACACACTCAAGATGATTGATCTCTGTAGGTGTATTAAATTTCAAGTCTGGTAGGTTTTTAATAAACACAGCTGGAGTAGCAGATGTGATAGTGCGCTTGGTGTGATAACGAGGAGAAGGAATTGTGTTTTTAAAAAAATTTTAAATTACAGATAGCTCAAATTTACAAAAGATAGTGAGCTGAATCGAAATCCCCCTTGCGGGGGGAAAACATCAAGGTTTATCTATATTGATACCAAATGTTAATATTAGATCTAACGTATGATTACAGCGGTGGGTTGGTCCCCTCACATTCTGAGTAATACCCATGAATTCTAAGATGGACTCGAAAGCAATTTTAAGTGGATCCTGCTCATTGTCAAAGTGAATATTGAAATCACCTACAATTAAAGCCTTATATGTTGACAGTAGTAAGCAGGAAAGAAAGTTAGAAAATTCCTGAAGAAATTCTGAATAGGGACCAGGAGGGCGGTAAATAGTGATAAGCTGAAAAGAGTGTAGTTTTGACTTCCATAACGATGGTTCAGTCACATTAAGAATCAGCATTTCAAAAGAATTAGCCTTGTAATGGGATTTAGCTGTAACACCTAACTCTTTGTCAAAAATTGTGGCTATGTCAATTAGAAACTTTACCACTGATTTACTGCAAATTTGACACGTTCTGACCCAATTTGTTGCCGTATCCCTCAGATACAGATGCTACCAGTTTTGCATGTTTCATGAACTGCACACCTACCGCATAAGCTGAGTCTGTGTAGATGTTTACTGCCTGATCTTTGCTTTATAAATTACAAAATATTTGCAATTTTTCTCAGTAATTTTCTCACTTTTGTCACTACCTATTACCCCCCCCCCCCTTTTGCAATGGCTAAGGTCATGCACACCTAGAATTGACAATGACAGCAGACTAATTAGTGCTACTGTAAAACCACTGTCATTTCTCCAACGTTTTCCTGCTACCTGTTTGGCCGATTTTAGACCTTTTAGTAATGCACTAATACATTTGTCGTAGTATACTATCAACTATACCAGTTTCATGGGTGGTTTGGCACCTTTAATTTCCAGTCAATGTTCAGATTTTTTCAATTACAATTTTAATTTATGTTTCATTCTGGATACAAATGTTGTACCTTGGTCGCAGTCAATCCCTATTATTATCACACCTGACCTAGTCTTAATTTATGCTGTAGTTCGTACAAGGGGAGAAATTTATCTTTTTTAAGATTATTATCATTGGTTTTACTATTTATTCATTATTGTGTTTTATGTGATTCCAGTCCAAAATAGGTCTAATAGATTTTCTCACAACAGCCAGTTCAATCTGCCTAAGTATTTAGTCACTCTGCCTCAATACTCCCTCATATGGACCAAATATTTACCAAATCTTGCACAATAGATATGAATAGATCATGAACCAATGTCGTTCCAATATTTGCTTAATTCCATTTTTTTTTTTTTTTGAGTGCTGCTTGATAATAAGACTTTTTCTAAGACTTTTTCTTCCATCCAAAAGCTTTCCTTTGACTGCAATTGCAGGTCATTTCTGCCTTCTTCTCAGCAATGTTCAGCATTGGTTCCATGTCATGCTGTGGCCAGTACTACGGCTGTGCCTGCCTTAGGTTGTCCCGATTCTGTGGTGGAATCTTACCCGTAATTGACTAACCAGCCCTCTCACCGGCCAATCAGCAGATGTACTTATTAAGGATGGAAGAGCCAGACATGGCATTATTACCGAGCAGTATGGTTATCAGTACTTTTAATTTTCCACTACATTTGCACATACACAACCTGTGTGTTTAAACAAGTGCCATTGTTACAATCAATGAAAATATTCTAACAAACATCAAGTCACGACCCAACAGACTTGAACGGTAAATTTACAAAAACTACCAAATTTCTGCACAAGGAAATAACCTTTTTAGCCATCAAAAATGTGGTAGCAGATAGGAAGTCTTCAGGCTGAAGTTTTAATTATCAATTTCACCTATAAGCTAGAAACAGGTCCAATATAAAATACATTTTTCACTAACTTATGAACGCATGGCTCCAATGGCCACAGAAATTTTCATTCAGTTCTATTAAATAATTTTATAATCACTTGTAACAATTAAGGCAGATTGGTTAAAATGCTCGATAATCCTTAATGATTTTTTGCTAAGGCCTCAGCCTGTGAGCCTCTGTAGTGACACTAAATTGAGTTACACCCAATGAGTTCTCCCTGACTGTAAAGTATGTTTTTTATCTGCACTGTCCTGATTCTGGTTTACAGCAGCACCATTAGCCTCCTTTTTCCTTCTTTATCCAAGATTACGAATGGTCCAAATTTTACCCCTTGAGCAACAATCAGCATTACATTTATTTAACAAAAATTAAACAAGTTGAATAATACTCCCTAATGAACTGTCATCCTTTAATTTTTTAGCTAATTGTCTTAAATTTAAATAATCACACTTAAAGGTTAGAACCCACCATGTGAAAGCTCAAAGCCATAAATCCACTGCACTTAACACCACTACTGGTGATCCACACAGATCTCAAGTCAAGTCAAGTCAGATTTATTTATATAGCGCTTTTTACAATGGAGCATTGTCTCAAAGCAACTTTACAAGTTTAGATTATCTCCTAATAACTACGTCCAATCCCAAATTGAGCAAGCCTAGGGCGACAGTGGCAAGGAAAAACTCCCTAGTTCTAGGAAGAAACCTTGGGAGGACCAAGACTCAAAAAGGGACCCAACCTCCTTGGGCGGTGTAGATGTTATAAATCTAGAGTTAGCGAACTAAAGTGATGGAGTCAAAGTTCGAATAGAATGTGAAAGTATGCACATCGACATTAAGTGGCCGGGGTATGATGATAAATCTAAAGAGCGAAACTACAGTCATGGAGTCAAGTCAAAGTTCGAATAAAATGTGAAGTATTCACATCGACATTAAGTGGCCCGGGTATGATGATGATAATCTAAGAGCGAAACTAAAGTCATGGAGTCATGGTCGAATAAAATGTGAATTATGCACAGTGGAGCTCCATCAGATGAACATCATGTGTGGGGCCGGAACTGCAGGAACACAGGCTCGGAGAGAAAACAGAAAATGTAATTAGTTATTGATTAAGAGCACAGTGTTTATTAACAATCACTGAATCCATGTCAATCACTGATGCCAAGTGTGGCATGAGACCCCGACAGCATTAGCTATAGCAGCATAGCTAGAAAGCTTAGAAAGAAGCAGGAGAACTGGAAGGAAACACAGCCAAGAGGGATCACATGAGACATTGGCAAAGACCCCACGGCGGCAGAAGAAGACAGCAACCCAACGTCTCTGATCACCATAAAACTCTTTGACTATGAACCCACCAGCTCTGCCCTTAATTCTAAGGCAATGTGCATGAGTCCAGATCACGAGGACCGAAGCCTAGTTCGCCAGACCGCCCACCCGACACTCCCGGAGAGCGGACAAGGCAGGCAAGGCCAGACATGACTCCAGACTCCGGCCTCAGCAACCCAAGCCATGCAACCTGGTTCTAAATCTATCAAATGCCTGCGTAAATAAGTATTGTCTTTAGCCTAGACTTAAAACTTTGGAGGGTGTCTGAATCTCGAACGAAAGTGGGAAGTTTATTCCATAGTTGGGGGGGGCCATGTATGAGAAAGCCTTTCCCCCTGCTGTGACTTTTTTAATTTTAGGAACTAAAAGAAGTCCTGCACCCTGCGAACGAAGTAGACGAGTTGGATTGTAAAAACTCCAAGAGGTCACTCAGATAATGTGGGGCCAGGCCATGTAGAGCTTTATAAGGTTTATAAGAAGTATTATTTTGTAATTAATGCGGAATTTGACTGGTAACCAGTGCAGTGATGATGAACAGGAGTGATATGATCAAATTTTCTAGTTCGAGTTAGCACTCGGGCAGGGGGCTGCATTTCTGAAAACTAACTGAAGTTTATTTATAGATTTACTAGAGAATCCAGTAAGTTAAGGCGTTACAGTAATCCAAACCTTGAGGTTAATAAACGCATGAACAAGTTTTTCCGCATCATTAAAAGAGAGGATATTTCTAAGTTTAGCGATATTACGTAATTGAAAGAAAGCAATTCGAGTGATGCTGCTAATGTGCGCATCAAAGGAGAGATCTGAATCAAATGTGACCCCTACGTTTTTTACAGACGGACGGGGCAATACTGGACAGCCATCTAGATTTAGGATAGATGTAGCTAACCTGTCTCTCACAGCCTTGGGTCCCACTAATAGAACCTCAGTTTTATCTGAGTTAAGTAAGAGAAAATTAAATAACATCCAATCTTTTATTTCCTTTACACAGTCCTCGATTTTGTTGATTGTAAGGCTGTCATTAGGTTTGGCTGATATGTACAGCTGTGTATCATATCAGATCTATACTTAAGCCACTTTTATTTGGACTTTAAATTAATAATTTGCCCACCGTTTGTCCTCGGATAGAGATCTGGATATATGCTGATGATGCAAGAATTTATTCATGAAAAGAAGTGCTTTTAGTCAATCAGCTTTCTCTGTAACAGCATCTAACAATGTAATTAATTACCAATCTATATCAGAGGAAATAGTACTTATTGTTCTCCTACTGGTCTGTTTAAAGTTGTGGCTTGTTAATAATCAAAGTGTACCTAATAGTCTATTCATTTTTCATTGATCACTTCTGCTACTCTTTTGTGTTTTCGGTTTTGTGTATATTTATTAATGATGTTTAACAATCAACTGATTTATTGTTTAGGTTACCATTTAAAATACTAGTCCGGAACTACATATAAAAACTAGCCTTTGTGGCTAACTCTGGCTCATTCACAGTAATCTATCCATTGAATAATCAGCACTGTCCCTGTCAAATAAATAAATAAAAATATATGTCGTCCTGAACGGCTAGAACCTCTAAATTATTTATGCTTCATCACCTCCATTTATATTAAAATTAGACTAAACTGTCAAGGACTAACTCTTGAACAATAATTCCACAAATATAAAGAGAAATTGTAATTGATGTAATGCAAGCAACACTTCACATATTTGCTGATGATTAACAAGGATCCACTGTGGTTAACTTACCCAGGGCCGTTAACCCAACTCATTTGAGCAGCTACAACTTACCCAAGGCCGCTAGCCTGACTCTTTTGGGCAGTTACAACTTACCCAAGGCCGTCAACCTAGATCAGTACATGTACATCTAACACTCTTTTGGGCAGCTACAACTTACCCAGTGCCATTAACCCAAACGCAAATATATAATTACAACCATAGAAATCTGTCCTACTGACTCTGATCAAATTTACAGACTATTTCCATCAGCTGTATTGCACAATTTCAACGTATTCAATATGCAGAATTTGCTTAAACAGGTTTCTGCTTACCTTTTAGCTGTACAACGGTGTGCAATACAGCGTCAGGAAACCGTCACGGCCTCAAACGTCCAAAAACAAACCACCCATCACGTCGGGGATCACCAATTGATGAAGTCATTCACCTCAGACTTCGCGTGTTCGTTGAATGTGTGGAGAGAAAGGATGGTCAGAGTCAGAGTACAGCTCTATCTCTTTTTATTCTCTCGCTGATCTGGGGAAGTTAGCTCACAGCGCAGTGCAGCCAAGTTCCAAAGTATTGATCACAACATGCAGTTTATATACCTCTCTTTCACAGCTAGTATTTCCATCTGCGTGCTTCAAAAGGTTTAGCCCCAGCCCTGGAAGTTTCACTCCCCCCTTGGCTTAAGGTCAATTTACCCTCTTTGTGTCTGTGTCTTTTTCCAAGGTCAAGAACATTCTGCTTTTGCACATTTTCTCAACTCTATCCCAGGGGAGGGGTGGCTCCATTATCTGCACACAAATGTTACACAATTCATCTTCAAGTTTGAATGCCTTCTGCTAAACAATTTTACGCATATTGCACTCGTGATTTACCTAAGTAGTACACACACATGTTCTTCTGTTAAAGGTTAGTTCATTAAGACACTCAAATTCACTAAGTTAGTCTAATACTTATGACTTATCTAAGTTAGTAAACTTTTGTAATACACACCTCCATTTAATATATGTTAACTGCCGCAAATGATTGGGCTAATTACTTTAAATAATTCAACACCAATCCCACACTTATGATTCATACTACTAATAAATACATAAGACTGTATTTTCACACACTTGCGTTAGAAGTCTCACTTTCAACCATCCCTTTGTTACCTGACCTTGTCCTTAATCAGATAGCTTCCAAATAAGAAGTTGTTTGTCCCTTTGGACCTCATTCTGTAGTTTTAATTGGTTTTGTAGAACAACTTGCCCTTCCTTTTCTATTTTGTTGCACTTTTGTCAAGGTCAACTGAAACTTTCTATGGTTGGGAAAATGCCTTCTTCTGAAAGCATGCCAGTATCATATTGTTAACTCTAAGGCCTAACACATCAGTAGTGTCTATACAATTATTAATTTGTTAATTACTTTATTAGGTAAGATTTTGTTTTATATTCTCAACATTAGCCACAGTATTTTACACCACAGATACGTTGCTTGAGACTTAGAGAGTGGGACATACAGACATACATACTGATTGGAGTGACCGTTAGTTCAGCCAATAATAGGCCGCGACTATCATGCGCTACAGCGAATAAGGATTCGTCTTTCGAGAATGGGCGGGACTTTAGCTATTACGACCGCAAACGTTGGAAGAAGAAGTCGATTCAGGAAGCCATTACGTTCCGCAGTTTGGTTAAGAAAAACTTACTATTCTTACGTATTCTACGTACTTGGAAAATACTTTTCCGAACTCCTGTTTAAAACATCATGGCATCACAGGCAAAGAAGAGGAAAATGAATTTTTCAGAAAGGGAAGTGGAAATTATTGTAGAGGAAATGGAAAAGCAAAAACACATTTTGGTGAATCACTTCAACGCTGGTGTCACGCACATCGCCAAAAATAACGCCTGGCTGGTGATCTTGAAGCGTGTCAACGCTGTGACCAACTGTGAGCGCGAACTTGGCGAGGTGAAGAAGAAGTGGTCCGATTTAAAGACCGAGGTTCGGCGCAAAGTGTCGCTGGCTCGCGCAGCAATGGAAGGCACGGGTGACTGCACCACGGTGCCCGTCATACTCACCGCTATGCAGCAGCGCATCTGTAACCTGCTGGGTGAAGCCACCATCATCAGTCTGCCTTCAGGAGAGGTGAAAGAAGCGAGCGCTGAGATTGCAGTGCCAATAAGTACAACTACTACCGCCGTCACACTAGCGCATAGTAAGTAATTGGCGTTAGCAGAGCTTAAAAATCTGTAACACCTCCTGCCTCTACCTAATATCATGCATAAGCCAACAAACACGTTTGAACTGAAAACTATGACTATAATAATACGTCTTTACCCAGTGCTTTACAGACGCAAAATATCAAAGGCATAAAATATCATAACTCAACAGAATAAACTAAAAAGTTAAAATTAACGTTAATAAATACATTCTTAAACGGCCAAAGAATGTTTTTGAGTGTTTTAGGAAGGGAGCTAAATAGACTAAGGATTCTGGGTATTTAATTGAGATTTGACCATCCTAGGGTTTCTACCTGGAAAGTACAGTCCTCAACAATTATTTACTCAAATCAGAGTGTGCAATATTATGATTAAGGTTTTTATTTATTTATTTAATTATATATTTTTAAGCACCCTCTAGTAAATCAGAGATCAGAGATGATGGGTCTTCAGCTTAGGCCTGTGCCCTTGCCCTTTATGGACTTTTTCTCCAGAGTCCTTGAAGCGTTTATTTATACTATTATGCACTGTAGAGTTTGTTTGTTTATTTGTTTAGCTAACGTTGCATCAGCTATATTCACAACAGACACAATGGCGGTCACAGAGTGGTCACAGAGTGGTCACAGAGTGACCCTGAGTAGACTTACCATAACTGTGGCAGTGAGAGAGAGAGAGAGAGAGAGAGAGATACAATATCTAGTTATCTAGTGAGTGGCAGTTCTCTGGGCAAAAATACCTTGTTGATGCTAGTTTTGAGAGGAGAATGACCAGACTGGTTCGAGCTGATAGATAGGCAACAGTAACTCAAGTAACCACTTGTTATAACCAAGGTATGCAGAAGAGCATCTCTGAATGAATAATACATCAAACCTTGAAGCAGATGGACTACTGTAGCAGAAGACCACAGCAGTGCCACTTCTGTCAGCTAAGAACATGCCACTGAGGCTACAATTTGCATGGGGTCACCAAAATTTTTAAACACAAGATTGGAAAAATGTTGTCTGGTCTGATGAGATTTCATTTATGCTGTGACATTTGGATGCTAGGGTCAGAATTTGGTGTAAACAAAATGAAAGCATCCATCCATACTGCCTTGTATCACTGGTTCAGACTGGTGGTGGCATAATGGTGTGGGGATATTTTCTTGGCACACTCTGGGCCCCTTAGTACCAGATGGATGCAATAAGGTCATAAAGGCATGGATACAGTTAGCAACATTATTCTTGTAGGCTGTGGCAATTAAAAGATGCTTAATTAAGCATCCATCGTATATGCACCATGTCACCGAGCTCAGTCGTCTCAAACTGGTATCCTGAACATGACAGTGAGTTCACTGTTCTTAAATTGTCTCCACAGTCACCAGATCTAAATCCTGTAGAGCACCTCTGGGCCCTTTTGTTTTTGGCCTTTTCCTTTTCCTATTCTCTCTCTCTCTCTCTCTCTCTCTCTCTCTCTTCCTTCTCTTCTCTCACACACACACAGACATACTTAGCACAAACTCAATGCATTGAACCATGTAGACATGATCAGGAAAAGCTGCTGAAGTTCAAACTGAGCATCAGAATGGGCAAGAAAGGTTATTTAAGTGACTTTAACAGTACATAACACCTATACAATACATAACATCATTAAATGATGCAAGGAATCTGGAGGAATTTCTGTACATAAAGGTCAAGGGCGCAAGTGGAAGACCAGTGATATCTGATCTCTCAGATGGCACTGCATCAAGAACCTTCATTCATCAATAGCTAATATAACCACATGGGCAAGGGATTACTTTATCAATCCTTTGTTAAGCACTACAATACCACTTAAACAACTACAATACTACATTCACAAATACCACTTAAAGTGTTACTGTCCAAAAAAGAAGCGTTAATATAACCATGTCCAGAGGGTGTCGTCAACTTCTTTGGACTCGGAGGGATATAGGATGGACCATCCCACAATGGGAAATTTGTGTTGTGTCAGACGAATTAGTATTTCAGATCTTTTTAGAAAGAAATGGATGCGATCTGGCATTTTTGTCTAACTCTGTATGATCAATTCCACTTTTCTATTTTTCTGCTTTTCTACTTTAAATTTGACATTGATACTCCAGCAGTTAATTATTGTGGTACCTGTCCCTTTTTAGATGAGCAGCAAAAGCAGACAAAAATATTCTTACATTACAATTTTTAGTGGCCATCCATACTACTTTAGGATCATCAATCAAATCTATATTAATATAAATTCCTCTAGGTTTGAATTAAATTATCTTAGAAAAACGTCATTATGCAACAGCCTGGTGTTGAATCTACATCTCTGTGCCATCTTAGGCTTAATTCCAACCTCCATTGCTACCTCCACCGGGTTATGGTCTGAAAATATTGCTGGCAAAATTGAACAAGATTCAACCAAAGCATTTAGATTTCTGGAAATTAGGAACAAATCAACTCTAGAAAATGGTTTATGTAAGGCAGAAAAGAATATATAATTATGAACACCTGGATTAATGTGTCCACCATACACCAAAAAGGTTTAAATTCTCAGTAAATGTACAGTGGTGCTTGAAAGTTTGTGAAACCTTTAGAATTTTCTATATTCCTGCATAAATATGACCTAAAACATCGTCAGATTTTTACACAAGTCCTAAAAGTAGATAAAGAGAACTAAAGTTAAACAAATGAGACAAAAATATTATACTTGATCATTTATTTATTGAGGAAAATGATCCAATATTAATATTAGTGAGCGGCCCAAACGTATGTGAAACCTATGGAATTAGCAGTTTAATTGCAAGGTGAAATTAGAGTCAGGTGTTTTTTCAATCAATGGGATGAACATCAGCTGTTTTATTTAAAGAACAGGATCTATCAAAGTCTGCTCTTCACAACACATTGGTGGAAGTGTATCATGCATGAACAAAGGAGACCTCAGAAAAAGAGTGTTGATGCTCATTGGTGGAAAAGGTTACAAAACATCCTAAATAGTTTGGACTCACACCAATCCACAATCAGGACAGATTGTGTACAAATGGGACAATGGTCGACCAACAAAGATCACTGCCAAGAACAAGGTGTGTAAGAGGTGGCGAGGTCACAAGGCCCCCAGGGTAAGTTCTAGCACTGAAGGCCTCTTCTCACATTAGCTAATGTTAATGTTCATGAGTCCACCATAAGAAGACAACGGAACAACAATCAGTCAAGTCAAAGTCATATTTATTTAGATAGTGCTTTTTACAATGGAGCATGGTCTCAAAGCAACTTTACAAGTTTAGATTATCTCCTAATAACTACATCCAATTCCAAATTGAGCAAGCCTAGGGCGACGGTGGCAAGGAAAAACTCCCTAAGTGTTATGAGAAAGAAACCTTGGGAGGACCAAGACTCAAAAAGGGACACAACCTCCTTGGGTGGCATAGATGATAAATCTAAGAATCAAACTAAAGTCATGGAGGGATAGTTCAAATAAAATGTGTAATATGCACATCGGCATTAAGTCACTGTAGGATCCTGAGTCTAAGCAGGAAAGTCTTTGGCAGTACTTCGACCCCAGCCAACCGGAGGAGGGAGAGGGTTACTGTCCTCTGGTGTGGCCCGGGTATGGTGGGGCTGGAGTTGATGACGGAAGCAGCTTGAGTGAAGCTGCAGCGGATGAACATCATGTGTGGGGCTGGAACTGGTACCGGAACACAGCTCGGAGAGAAAACAGAAAAATGTAATTAGTTATTGATTAAGAGCACAGTGTCTATTAACAATCCCTGATGCCATGTGTAGCATGAGACCCCGGCAGCATTAGCTATAGCAGCATAGCTAGAAAGAGGAGAACTGGTAGGTAACACAGCCAAGAGGGATCACATGAGACATTGGCAACCCCACGGGAGGCAGAAGACAGCAACTCAATGTTTCTGATCACCATAAGACTCTTTGACTATGAACCCCCAGCTCTGCCCTTAGTCTAAGGCAAGGATGCACGAGTCAAGATCACGAGGACCGAAGCCCAGTTCAGCCAGACTGACCACTCGACACTCCCGGCTAACGGACAAGGCATGCAGGCCAGACATGACTCCAGACTCCAGCCCCAGTGACCCAAGCCATGCATCCTGGTCTAAATCTAGAGAAAAGCCTGTGTAAATAAGTATGTATTTAGCCTAGACCTAAAAATTTGGAAAGTGTCTGAGTCTTGAACGAAAGTGGGAAGTTTATTCCACAGTTGGGGGGCCATGTATGAGAAAGCCTTTCCCCCTGCTGTGACTTTTTTAATTCTAGGAACTAAAAGAAGTCCTGCACGCTGTGAATGAAGTAGACGAGTTGGATTGTAAAACTCTAAGAGTTCACTCAGGTAATGTGGGGCCAGGCCATGTAGAGCTTTATAAGTTATAAGAAGTATTTTGTAATCTATGCGGAATTTGACTGGTAACCAGTGTAGTGATGATAGAATAGTAGTGATGTGATCAAATTTTCTAGTTCGAGTTAGCACCCAGGCAGCTGCATTTTGAACTAACTGAAGTTTATTTATAGATTTACTTGAGCATCCAGTAAGTAACAGTAATCCAACCTTGAGGTTATAAACGCATGAACAAGTTTCTCTGCATCATTAAAAGAGAGGATATTTCTAAGTTTAGCGATATTACATAATTGAAAAATAGCAATTCGAGTGATGCTGCTAATGTGCGCATCAAAGGAGAGATCTGAATCAAATGTGACCCCTAAGTTTTTTACAGACGGACTGAGCAATACTGGAGAGCCACCTAGATTTAGGATAGATGTAGCCAACCTGTCTCTCATAGCCTTGGGTCCCACTAATAGAACCTCAGTTTTATCTGAGTTAAGTAAGAGAAAATTAAATAACATCCAATCTTTTATTTCCTTTACACAGTCCTCAATTTTGTTGATTGTAAGGCTGTCATTAGGTTTGGCTGATATGTACAGCTGTGTATCATCTGCATAGCAGTGGAAACTAATGCCATGTTTACGAATAACTGAGTCTAGTGGCAGCATGTACAGAGAGAATAAAGCGGACCAAGCAGGACCCTGAGGCACGCCATACTTCACTTTTGAGAGCTTAGACCTTAGATTATTTATATGAACAAACTGGTACCGGTCAGTTAAGTAGGATTTAAACCAAGAAAGTGCTGATCCCTTAATACCTACAGTATTTTCTAGTCTGTTTAGTAAAACATCATGATCTATAGTGTCAAATGCTGCATTTAAATCAACAGAACAAGGAAGAAACGCATCCATGTCTGAGGACATTAACAAGTCATTTAGTACCCTAATTAATGCTGTTTCAGTATTATGATGGGGCCTGAAGCCAGACTGAAATGTTTCATAAATTTCATTCCTTTGGAGGTAACTGCAGAGCTGCTGATAGACAGCTTTTTCTAAGATTTTGGACAGAAACGGTAGATTTGAATTTGGTCTATAATTAGATATCACACAAGAGTCAAGATTGGCTTTTTTAATCAGTGGTTTGATAACGGCAGACTTAAAGGATTTGGGCACATAACCAAAGGTAAGGGATGAAATTAAAATAACTAACACTGACTCTATAATACTAGGTATTACTTGTTTGAGTAAACGTGTAGGAATTGGATCTAATAAACATGTTGATGACTTAGACGAGCTGATCAGTGCGGATAGTTCAGTATTAGTAATTGGTGTGTGCATGGCAGTGTTGCAAAGAGAAAGCCACTGCTCTCAAAAAACAAACAAACAAACAAAAAAACATTGCTCTTTCTCTGCAGTTTGCTAAAGATCACGTGGACAAGCCAGAGGGCTAGTGGAAGAATGTTTTGTGGACAGATGTGACCAAAATAGAACCTTTTGGTTGAGAAGAAAAGTGTTATGTTTTGAGAAAGGAAAACACTGCATTCCAGCATAAGAACCTTATCCCATCTGTGAAACACAGTGGTAGTATCATGGTTTGGGCCTGTTTTGCTGCATCTGGGTCAGGATGGCTTGCCATCATTGATGGAACAATGAATTCTGCATTATAAAAGAGAATTCTAAAGGAAAATGTCAGGACATCTGTCCATGAACTGAATCTCAAGAGAAGGTGGGTCATGCAGCAAGACAACCACCCTAAGCACACACGTCATTCTACAAAAGAATGGTTAAATAAGAATAAAGTTAATGTTTTGGAATGGCCAAGTCAAAGTCCTGACCTTAATCCGATTGAAGGACCTGAAGCAAGCAATTAATGTGAGGAAACCCACCAACATCCCAGAGTTGAAGCTGTCCTGTACAGAGGAGTGTGCTAAAATTCCTCCAAGCCAATATGCAAGACTGATCAACAGTTACAGGAAACGTTTATTTGCAGTTATTGCTGCACAGGAGGGTCACACCAGTTACTGAAAGCAAAGGTTCACATACTTTTGCCACACACTAATATGTAATATTGGATAATTTTCCTCAATAAATATAGCAAGTGTAATATTTTTGTCTCATTTATTTATCTTGGTTATCTCTATCTACTTTAAGGACTTGTGTGAAAATTTGATGATGTTTTAGGTCAAAGTTATGCAGAAATATAAAAAAATTCTTAAGGGTTCACAAACTTTCAAGCACCAATCTACCTACTGTGAAGCATGGTGGTGGCAAAATTATGTTATGGGGTGTTTCTGTTTAGCAGGAACTGGGCAGCTGGTCAAGATTGAAGGGAAAATGCAGACGCCCTTTTCCAGTGTGACTTACAACTGATACAATCTAACAATCCAAGCAATTGTGGATTAAGGGCCTTGCTCAAGTCCCCAGCTTGGCAGCCTGGCAGAGGTGGGCTTTGAATCCCAGACCTTTGGTCCATAGTCCAGTGCCTTAACCACTAGGATTCCACAGTCAGAAAATGTTTGAAATATTTGAAACAGACGCCCAGTCTCTTGCCTGAACAAAGACAAACCATTGGTGTTGTAGAGGTCAGATATTTCCTTTCAACAACATACTTTGATAAAGATATCTGCCTTTTAGTGAAGTCATCCATGCAAAAAAAGTGCATGTGTATACTCCATATTAAGATATCCTTTTTATACAATCTAATTTGTTCAATGGTTTAAGTGCAGATCCAGGCATATTTAATTGATTATTAGTATTGATTGGCCACAGTGACATAGTAAGGCACTGAGGCAGCAAACAGTGGGATTATCATGTGATGTGTTATGAGCAGCTGACAATTTAAATATTTTTTAGTGCTTTAGTTTACTGTAATGGTGCTGCATTACTACGTTTAATTAAATTTTTTTTTATTTTGATAATGCTCAGTTTTAAGTGAAAGTTTGGTTTGTAGCGTTGTTTACAAACCTAAAAAAGCTGGATTTAAATGTTTTTTCTTGCATAGCTGTCAAATTTAGCCTATTTATCAACAACATCAATAATCCCAGAAGTTGAATCTGTTCATCTGGACATAGATTTTGTTGGAAAAACGTTTCGTCACTCATCTAAGTGACTTCTTCAGTCTCAGCTAGTTGGAAAACATCAATAACATCAATAATATTAATAACAGTTATCTGAGCATTATCTTAGTACAGAAATAAGAACATATTACTGATCTATAGTGAATTATAGGAAGTCACCGTTTTGGATTTGTAGGGTCAACTTTTAATCTTGAGTGTCAGAATGAGTTTGACACATAACATTACTCATACATCATGCTTTAACATTTAAAATTTAAAACACACATTAAATTTGCTTGTATATGTTTTATCTGCTAGTCCTCAAACAGTGCTTAAATATTTCTAATGCCTAGAGTTGACTCAGTTTGCTGGGTCTCAAATTGCACAATTTTGTACTCTTTTACCGTCCCATTAGTGTGCCACAAAGTGTGGTACTATTTTTAACTAAGACTAACCAATCATAAAGCAAAATGGCACTTGTGCTTTCAATGAGGTAAATAAATAAAACTATTGGAGTAGTAACTATTGGAATACCAGTGACCAAGTCCGAGTACAAATACTTACAAGTCCAAGAAATAAAAACACATTGTGAGTCTGTTATTGGGTATTACAGGTCTAGTTGGTGGACATACTTTTATTCTTGCATTTGTTTTCTCAGACAGTGGATTTCTCAGATAAGAATTTCATTTCTCAAAACAGCTTGTCCATGCTTCATATCATCTAGTCAGTTGTGCACATCATAAAGACCATTTATCTTTTATTTTGACCAAATAGCAATGCTTTTGCATCATTATGCAAATAATTTTGTACAATTGTCTTCTATTCCCTACAGTATAAATTACCTTTGTCATGTCAATCAAAATGTGTTACTCTTCTTTGTAGTATTGTCCTTTGCATAAGTCACTACATTTAAAAGTGTTGAGCCAGTTGTAACAACCAGTGAAGCATGTTGTATACACTTCTATTACACTCGGTAAATGTCTTCTGAACTGATGATGAGCTTTCATGTGAATAAAAACATTTAATGTGAAAATAGAATTTCACTGATAAAGGAGAGTGTGTGAAGCAGTGAAAACTACAACATAGCACAGTATAGTAAGTGTTATCTTGTCCAGAATAAGTACATGTAATTAAAATTCATTCTGCATTTTCTCACACATAGTGTAATATTGAACTGGAAGCAAGTCAACCACTTCACAAATTGACATAGCTGGATTAGGTTGGCTTCAACTTGTTAAAAGGCAGAAGGCATAGTTGAAATATCACTGGCCACAGAGACACTGTTGATATGCCAGGCACGTGGGGAGGGGACATCACTGTGTGCAGCTATTTCATGGTGTGCTAACTCATATTTGCAGTATAGGGCCATACACCATACAGCCTCTCCTCAATTTCTTAAATACAGTGCTGTGGAATAGTGGTGTGGAATAGTGCCCCCTTGCTGATTCGCTATTTTTTTTTTGCATGTTTGCACACTAATATAAATATTAGTAAAAAACTAAATCCTAAACTAGATAAAAACTAGAGGTGCATTTCCTGAAGAAAATGCGAGTGTGGTTGCCACGCTGAAATGGCCCCATGGGCATCACAGATCACCTCAGATTGCACCCGGGACCAAACTTGCCGAATTTCATGGCCGTAGATCGAAAATTGTCTGAGTTACAGTCATTGACCCACCCAGGGGCCCCAGTGCCCACCCGGGGTTCATAGGGGCCTGATGGGCATCACATGTCACCTCAGATTGCACCCGGGACCAAACTTGCCAAATTTCGTGGCCGTAGGTCAAAAACTGACTGAGTTACAGTCATTGACCCACCCAGGGGCCCCAGTTCCCACCCGGGGTCCATAGGGGCCACATGGGCATCACATGTCACCTCAGATTGCACCCGGAATCAAGCTTGCCAAATTTCGTGGCCGTAGGTTGAAAACTGTCTGAGTTATAGTCATTGGCCCACCCAGGGGCCCCAGTGCTCACCCAGGGGTCCATAGGGGACCCATGGGCATCACATATCACCTCGGATTGCACCCGGGACCAAGCTTGCCGAGATTCCTGGCCGTAGGTCGAAAACTGACTGAGTTTAGTCATTGGCCCAACCAGGGTCCCCAGTGCCCACCTGGGGTTCATAGGGGCCTTATGGGCATCACCATGTCACCTCAGATTGCACCCGGGAGCAAGCATGCCAAATTTCGTGGCCGTAGGTCAAAAACTGACTTGAGCTACAGTCATTGGCCCACCCAGGGGCCCCAGTTGCCCACCCGAGGTTGATAGCGGCCCCATGGGCATCACATATCACCTCAGATTGCGCCCGGGGATCAAAGCGTTGTCAAATTTCGTGGCCATAGGTCGAAAAACTGACTGAGTTAGTCATTGGCCCACCCAGGGGCCCCCCCCCAGTGCCCACCGGGGTCCTCATTGGACCACATGGGCTCACATGGTCACCTCAGATTGGTTCCCGGGATCACGCTTGCCAAAATTTCGGTGGCCGTAGGTCAAAAACTGACTGAGTTACAGTCATTGGCCCACCCCGGTTCCCCAGTGCGCATCTGGGGTTTCATAGGGGACCCATGGGCATCACATAACACCTCGGAATGCCACCCGGGACCAAGCTTGACGAATTCGTGGCTGTAGGTCGAAAACTGACGAGTTAGTCGTTGGCCCCCACACAGGGCCCCAGTGCCCACCCAGGGTCCTCATTTGCCCCATGGGCATCACATGTCACCTCAGATTTGCAACCCGGGGGGACCAAGCTTGACGAATTTCGTGGCGTAGGTCGAAAAATGACCGAGTTACAGTCATTGGACACCCCAGGGGCCCCAGTTGCCACCCGGTGGTCCATAAGGGGCCCAATGGGCCATCACATGTCACCCTCAGATTGCAACCCGGGACCAAGCTTGCCGAATTTTGTGGCCGTAGGTCAAAAACTGTCTGGAGTTGCCAGTCATTGGCCCCACCCGGGGCCCCAGTGGTCCAACCGAGGGCCTTAGGGACCCATGGGCATCACATAACACCTCAGATTGCCAGCCCGGCATCAAAGCTTGTTGAATTTCGTGGCCGTAGGTCAAAAAACTGACTGAGTTACAGTTAATGGGCCCACCCAAGGTCCCCAGTGACCCCCCGGGGTCACAGGGGGCCCTATGGGGCATCATATGTCACCTCAGATTGCACCCGGGATCAAGCTTTGCCAAATTTCGTGGCCGTAGGTCGAAAAACAACTGAGTTAGGTTCATTGGCCCACTCAGGGGGCCCCAGTGCCCACCCGGGGTCCTAATGGGCCCCCATGGCATCACATATCCACCTCGGAATGCACCCGGGACCAAGATTGACGAAATTTCGTGGCTGTAGGTCGAAAAAAACTGACCGAGTTAGTATTGGCCCACCCAGGGGCCCCCAGTGCCCACCCAGGGTCCTCATTTGCCCCATGGGCATAACATATCACCTCAGATTGCAAGCGGGGACCAAGCTTGCCAAATTTCGTGGCCGTAGGTCGAAAAAAACTGACTGAGTATATTCATTGGCCCACTCAGGGGCCCCAGTTGCCCAACCGGGGTCACTCATGGGCCCCATGGGCAGGACATATCACCTCAGATTGCAACCCCGGGACCAAGGTTGCCGAATTTCGTGGCCGTTATGTCGAAAACTGACCGAGTTACAGTCATTGGCTCACCCAGGGGCTTCAGTGCCCACCCAGGGTCCATAGGGGCCCCTTGGGCATCACATATCACCTCAGATTGCACCCGGGATCAAGCTTGCCAAATGTCGTGGCCGTAGGTCGAAAACTGACTGAGTTATATTCATTGGTCCGCCAGGGGCCCCAGTGTTCAGCCAAGGTCCATAGGGGCCCCATGGGCATCACATGTCACCTCAGATTTCACCCGGAACCAAGCCTGCCAAATTTTGTGGCCGTAGGTTGAAATCCGACTGAGTTACGTTCATTGGCCCGCCAGGGGCCCCAGTGTCCAGCCAAGGTCCACCGGAGCTCCATGGGCATCACATGTCACCTCAGATTTCACCCGGTACCAAGCCTGCCAAATTTTGTGGCCGGAGGTTGAAAACCGACTGAGTTACGTTCATTGGCCCGCCAGGGGCCCCAGTGCCCACCAGGGTTCCTCATGGGCCCCATGGGCATCACATGTCACCTCTGATTGCTCCCGGGATCAAGCTTGCCGAATTTCGCGGCCGTAGGTCGAAAACTGACTGAGTTACAGTCATTGGCCCACCCATGGGGCCCCAGTGCCCACCCGGGGTCTATAAGGGCCCCATGGGCATCACATGTCACCTCAGATTGCACCCGGGACCAAGCCTGCCGAATTCGTGGCCGTAGATTGAAAACTGACTGAGCTACAGTCATTGGCCCACCCAGGGGCCCCAGTACCCACCTGGGGTTCATAGGGGCCTTATGGGCATCACATGTCACCTCAGATTGCACCCGGGAGCAAGCATGCCAAATTTCGTGGCCGTAGGTCAAAAACTGACTGAGCTACAGTCATTGGCCCACCCAGGGGCCCCAGTGCCCACCCATGGCCCATAAGGGTACCCATGGGCATTGCATATCTCCTCGGATTGCACCCGGGATCAAGCTTGCCGAATTTTGTGTCCGTAAGTCAAAAAGTGTCAGAGTTACACTCAGTGGCCCACCCAGGGTCCCCAGTGCCCACCTGGGGACCATAGGGCCCCATGGGCATCACATATCACCTCAGATTGCACCCGGGATCAAGCTTGCCGAGTTTCGTGGCCATAGGTCGAAAACTGACTGAGTTACAGTCATTGGCCAACCTAGGGGATCCTGTTCCCACCCGGGGTCTATAGGGGCCCCATGTGCATCACTTATCACCTCAGACTGCTCCCGGGATCAAGCTTGCCGAATTTCGTGGCCGTAGGTCGAAAACTGACTGAGTTACAGTCATTGTTCCACCCAGGGGCCCCAGTGCCCACCCCGGTCCATAGGGGCCCAATGGACATCTCACATCACCTCAGATTACACCCGGGATCAAGCTTGCTGAATTTCGTGGCCGTAGGTCGAAAACTGACTGAGTTACAGTCAATTGCCCACCCAGGGGCCCCAGTGCCCACCCGGGGTCATTAGGGGCCCCATGGACATCACAGGTCACCTCAGATTGCACCCAGGATCAAGCCTGCCGAATTTCGTGGCCGTAGGTCAAAAACTGACTGAGTTATGAGTCATTTATTTTTCGCCCATTCATTTCCTATGGGAAAATTCGGACTTTGCGTCCGACCGGAGAGCCCTTTACCAGCACACCATTCCCGACCAGACCCAACGCAATGACGCTGGAACGGGGTCGATATCTCGAAAGCTGCGGCAGTTGAAATGCGTCGAAAATCGTGGAATAATAATAATAATAATAATAATAATAATAATAATAATAATAATACTTTCAGATTTCAATAGTGTGGTTGCCTATATAGGCAACCACACTAATAAAAATAATATTTGGAAGAACAATAGTGTGCTGCTTGCGCAACACACGAATAATACGAAGAACAAGTAGTGTGTCGCTTGCCCGACACACTAATAACTAGAAAGTGCAGTTCCTGCAGAAACTGCGAGTGTGTTGTGGCGGTGCATGCCCCCGGCCTTGTGCATCAGGGACCGAGTATGTAGGTCAAAAGCTGACTGTAGTCATTTTAGTCACCTCAGGGTATGACATTTTACCTGAGATTGCACCCGAGACCAAGCCTGCCAAATTTCGTGGCCATAGGTTGAAAACTGACTGGGTTATGGTCATTGGCCCGCTAGGGGCCCCAGTGTCCAGCCAAGGTCCACCGGAGCTCCATGGGCATCACATGTCACCTCAGATTTCACCCTGTACCAAGCCTGCCAAATTTTGTGGCCGTAGGTTGAAAACCGACTGAGTTACATTCATTGGCCCGCCAGGGGCCCCAGTGTCCAGCCGGGGTCCACAGGGGCCCCATGGGCATCACATGTCACCTGAGATTGCACCCGGGACCCAGTCTGCTGAATTTTGTGGCCGTAGATCGAAAACTGACCGAGTTACGGTCATTGGCCAGCCAGGGGCCCCACTGCCCATTCGGGGTTCTCTGGGGCCTTATGGGCGTCACACGTCACCTCAGACTGCACCCAGGACTAAGCCTGCTGAATGTTGTGGCCATAAGTCAACAACTGACTGACTTACGGTCGTTATCCTGCCAGGGGCCACAGTGCCCAGCCGGGGTCCTTGTGGGCCCCATGTGCATCACATTTTACTTCAGATTGCACCCGGGACCAAGTCTGCTGAATTTTGTGGCCGTAGCTCGAAAACTGACTGTGTTGCAATCATTGGCCTGCCAGCGGCCCCAGTGCCCAGCCGGGCTCCACAGGGGCCCCATGGGCATCACATTTCACCTCAAATTTCACCTGGGACCAAGCCTGCCAAATTTTGTGGCCGTAGGTCGAAAACTGACCGAGTTATGGTCATAGGCCCGCCAGGGGACCCATTGCCCAGCCGGGGTTCTCTGGGACCTTATGGGCGTCACACGTCACCTCAGATTACACCCAGGACCAAGCCTACTGAATGATGTGGCCATAGGTCATTAACTGACTGAGTTACAGTCATTGGCCCGCCAGGGGTCCCAGTGCCCAGTCGGGGTCCTCATGGACCCCATGGGCATCACATGTTACCTCAGATTGCACCCGTGATTAACACTGTCAAATTTCGTGGCCGTAGGTCGAAAACTGACTGAGTTGCGGTCATTGGCCCACAAGGTGCCCCAGTACCCAGTCGGGGTCCACAGGGGTCCCATGGGCATCACATGTCACCTCAGATTGCACTCGGGCCCAAGCCTGCCAAATTTCATGGCTGTAGGGCGAAAACTGTCCTGCCAGGTACCTCTGTGCCCTCTGTGTTACTGTGCAAACAATGGCTCTCATACATGTCAGAAGAGCTGATCCAAGCTATTCTGTGTGAATGACAGCTGCTCTGTGTGTGGGCGTGGCCGGCGTGTGTGTGTGTGAGTGTGTGTGAGTGTGTGTGAGAGAGACAAAGGGAGAGACAATGACAGTTACATTTCAAATCTACACAGCCATATGTTTCATGTAAAATCTCAGTTTCAGACCTCTCAAACAAATGGTCATAACTCCAGAAATAATTAACCGATCGCTTTTCTGTAAAGCTTTTGTGGGGGAGGACCCCTTGCTGATCGCTATGACAAAAAACTGTGTGGATTGATGAGAAATTATCAGAGTTATGACAAGTTAAAAACACATGAAAATTTAGAAAAAGACAAATTAGAGTTGAAGCAATTATAATGGGGGTCAATGGGAGAAAAATCAATACCTAGTCCCAAACAAACCGTCATAACTCGAAAAATAATTTGTTGAACGATGAGATACTTTGTGTCATTAAGTGGAAGTATCTCTACCATTTGAAGTTTAAATGGAGTTTCTAGATGAAAGTAATTGTCTTGTAATGCGATTTACATAAGAGCTGTCTGGCCCTTTAAGAGTGTAGAAGGGAGCTAGTGTGTAGTGAACAATAGTGAATTGAGCGTTTCCGGCTGTGACGGCCATGTTTTACTCTGTGCTCGTGTGGATTACAAGTGATGTT
>JAJAGP010005016.1:0-39264 GCA_025084515.1 Ancistrus triradiatus | reverse complement strand
TATATATATATATATATATATATATATATATATATATATATATACACACATTTAGTTAGATTTATGTATTTCCACCACGCATATATGCATAAATCTTCTTAACAATTTTCTTATTATTTTTTTATCTTTTAAGGCTTGGTGATCTGAGAATAATGGTGCTTCTACGCATTGACATTATTTAAAAATTATTTAAATATTTATTTATTTATTTACTTTTTTATTTAAAGGCTTGATGAGCTGATAATACTGGGGTAGTATTTATTTTATGAGAGTTATTTTATTTTAAATATCAAGCATATTTTTTTGTATTTTTAGTTGTAGTTTAAATACCAATTTAAGGGCTGGGTGAGGTGACAATACTAGAACTCGTAAGTATTTACATGATTTACTTTTTGTAATTTAATTTTATTACTGATTTAAAGGTTTAGTGAGTTAAAAAATACTGGGCCGAATAATTGTTTATATTATTTGAGATTTTGTACTTCATATTGAATTATCTAGGTAACCGTTTGGGGAGGTGATAACACTAGTTAGTAACTATTTATATTTATTCACTCTTTTTAATTTTAGTCTTCAACATTTATTGAAAGGATTGGTGAGATTATAAAACTCCTTGATCAAATTACTGTCTGCAATTATCAAATGATTAGATGCATGTAAATGTAGGAAATTGTGATTATGTAAAGATATCTCATATATTAAAGATATAAATCGGAGATCTAATCGATTTGCAGGCAAACAAAGTGACAGAACACAGCTCCATAGGAACCCGAACCGGAAGGGCGTCTCAATGTGAGGACTACAACCGGTCACGAAAAAACGTCTTGGTGTGACAACCGGAACTGGAACTGCAAAAAGACGTCAGACACAAAACAGAAGATGTAGTTAGTGATTAACAGAGCTGATTAACAGAACAGGTTTGTTAGGACATACCATGAGGTTCCTGCAGCACTGACTAGAACCTGCTCTGTAGATCATCAGAGAAGAGAGTAAAAAGAAATGACAAAGGATGCAGACAAACACGTGGACTACAGTGCGAAAAAGCAGAACTCCAAAGTCCATCTACATTGGTAAGTGAAAGGAATAAAATAAAGTGTAGGAACAAGGAGCTGTACCTAAAAGATGCCTAGCAGATAAGGTACTGGACTATGGACCTCAAGTTCCTGGGTTCAAAGCCCAATCACACCAAGAAAAAGAACTGTGGAAAAAAAACAGAGGTCAAGCACTACATACAACACAGCCTACAACCAAGGGACAAACCATCAGAAATAGAGAGCTTTACCTCTGAAAACATGGCTAGCACCAAAAACAGGGCACAAAATAATACCGCAAACTTAAGAAAGCAAGCTCCAGCTATATAAAAGGCAAAAACACGTTTTGCGGTTCCACCCGTGTTCATGTTCCACCTGATTTCTGCCCTCTGTGCCTCTGGGTGAGAGTGAGCTGGGCTGGAAGTGCTCACCACCCTCATTACCCCAGATTAGGGACACCCATTTTATCGAACAGTGACGGCAAAGCCGACGGAACTGGGGAGTACCTATAATTCCTCCTCCAACCGTTTCCACAGTCCACTCAAGCTACATACGAGACACACGAGATGTCATTTTAAAAACTAGATCTGCATTTCTTAAAGAAACTACAGCAGAGCTTGTAATGTGGCAAACAGAAAGAATGGTGTCGCTAGGCGGTTGCTAGTCGGTTGATTATAGTGTTCCAAGTGGTTGCTAAAGTGTTGCTATGGTGTCGCAGGTGGTTGCTATGGTGGTACTAGGTGCTTGCTATGCGGTTGCTATGATGTTGCTAGGTGGATGCTAGGCAGTTGCTATGGTGTCCATAGGTGGTTGCAAAAGTGTGTCCCAGTACTTTTGGCCACGTGTGTGGGTATGTCCCAACATTTTTGGCCACGTGTAGGGGGCATGTCCCAATACTTTTGGCTGTCTGCAGGGGCCTGCCTTAATACTTTTGGCCCTGTGTGTGGGGGCAATGCAATACTTTTACATGTTTCTGTCAGCAGTCACTAACTCTAACTGAAGGCTCTGTGATGACTTCATCAATTTCAATTAGTTTGAATTTTGTCGGTTAGAATTTGAATCTGAACATTCCCTCAATGCATTTCTATGGGAGATTTTTCATTTTTAAACTTAAATCTATTAAAAATGATACATGGGATCGACTCCAAAAGTCAGAGGGATGATCTACATAACCATGTTTAAACAGTGTCTGTACCTTAATCAGACACAGAAGCCATAAAGAGAAATGGAGATATCAACTGAACTCAAACCATCCTGATGGACTGAATGTGCTCCCCCTCCACCACCATCAAAATGGGGGCTTCAAGAAGGCTTGTTTTTGCACAGTAACGTTTTAAGTGGCATTTGTGAATGTAACTCTGTATTGTAGTGCTTGATAAAGGTTTGATAAAATAATCCCTTGGCCATGTGGTTCCATCAGCTATTGATGAAGGACGGTTCTTGATGCAGTGCCCTCTGAGGGATCAGAGATGACGGGTCTCCGGTACCTGTATGGACTGAAATTCCTCCAGATTCCTTGAATCGTTTAATGATATTATGCACTGTAGAGGAAGAAATTGGACAAAGCGAAGCATAGGGTTGGGAGATCGTCAACAGAGTCGGTTTTCATACAAGTAAAACCTCCAAGGCTACACCAACACACCTTAGTCATTTAGAGTTACACTTAACCAAATTTCAAACGTCATCACGTGACGGCCAGCGGAGCCGAATACACTAGGCTACGCTAGCTAGATTAGCCCATCTTAAACGGTAAAGTAACCCAAAGAAATAACGTGATGATAATGGAAGTTACGTTATTCAGGTGTCTCTTCCTCACAGTTAAGGCTCGACTGGCTGCATTTAGTTAGTTGGAATTACATTAAATCGTTATTATCTGCGCCACTCACCAATGTCTTGTTCTATTCGGAGAATCGACTCCCAGGCTTAATAGTACACAAGCTTTGCAAATGAGTCGATTGCTACTACTTTGAACCGGAGATTCGGAGAATCGATTACCAGGTTTATTAATAGGTGTATGATTTGAGAATGAGTCAATTGTCACTGCTTTGAATCAGACATCCGGAAAATACGCGTTCACGACACCGCAGTATAGGGATTCCGCTTTTAAATAACTTACTGTATATTATCCATTTACTCTTAACAATCACCTTAAACCTGGACCCCCAATAAAACTCCGCTACCGTTACCGGAATATTTCCTACTCCTAACATCCCTCTCTTTCTCCTTATTTCAAACCTAAACACAGATATATTACTCAGAGAGATAAATCGCTTTATTAACAGCAAACTACCATAAAGATTAAATCATTTACCTTAGTTACTAGTGTATTCGAGCACCTTAATCGTCTGTGTTATTCGGGTGCATTTACCTCTCAGTTAAGGCTCGACTAGCAGCATTTAGTTATTTTGCATTGTATTTAATTGTTATAGATAATGTCTGCTCAATTCACCGCTGTCTTGTTTGAATCCCAGAAACGGAGAATCGACTCCCAGGCTTAATAATAGCTACATGCTTTGAAAAAATAACGATTTTGAATCGGAGATTCAGAAAATCGACTCCCAGGTTTACGAATAGAAACTAGCTTTAGAAATGAATCAGTTGTCACTATTTTGCGTCGGAGATTCGACTAATCGACTCCCTGGCTTATTAATAGGGACATGATTTGGAATGAGTCAATTATCACTACTTTGAATCGAAAATTTGGAGAATCGACTCCTTGGCTTATTAATAGGGACATGCTTCAGAAACGAGTCACGCATTTGTTTGCGATTCAAACTAAACCAGACCCTTGAGTCAACTGTCACTACTTTGAATCCCAGATTCAAATAAGGCACTCCAACTGTACCCACCTTTTAAATTGGAGATTCGGAGAATCGTCTCCCTGGTTTCCTAAAAAGTAAACGCTTGGGAAATGAGTCAATAGTCACTACATTGAATGGGAGATTTGGAGAGTCGACTCTTAGGCATACTAATAGGTACAAGCATTGGAAATGAATCAATTGACTCAGAGATTAAGAGAATTGACTCACAGCCTTAGTAATAGGTATAAGCTTTAGAAATGAGTCAATTATCACCATTTTGAATCAGAGATTTGGATAATCAACTCCTTGGATTATTAATAGGTACAAGCTTTAGAAATGAGTCAACTGTTACTACTTTGAATCAAAGATTCGGTTAATCGACTCAGGCTTACTAATATTTACAAGCCTTGGAAAGGAGTCAACTGTCACTACTTTGAGCTGAAGATTTAGCGAATCGACTCCCTAGCTTCTTAAAAGGTACAAGTATTGGAAATGAGTCAATTGGCTCCTCATTGAATCGGAGAAGATTCAGAGAACCGACTCTCTGAGAACCGACTCTCTGGCTTATTAATAGGTACAAGCATTCAAAATGAGTCAAACATTTGTTTGCGATTCAAACTAAATCTGACCCTTCTTTCAAATTCCTGCTCATGTTTGCAAATAAGGCGCCTCAGCATCTATTATTAATAAAAGTTATTTTTTTAATTCTTTCTTAAACCAACTATAAAAAGATTTTACGAACTGTACATACAGAATGCGCAGAAGGCACATTTCATCCCCTAACGTACGACGGGCCAAAATGTACAAAGTCATTCAACAGAGATAGAAAATATGCATCTTAAAAAAAAAAAAAAAAAAAAAAAAACAAAAAAAAGGGACAAAAACAGCAGAACGAGAAACTTCAAAACTTCAAAGCTTTTTGTCGCTGATGGACAAAGTTTTCTTTTCAGCAAAATTGTCATTTTTAAGTCTGTGGAAACCTTAACAACTAATTTAAAACGCAACAAACTGAAGCAGAAACACCATCACCTAAAACCTAAAAACATTCGTTCTGTTATAAAAAGCTGCTTTGTTTAAAAGTTATAAATAATGTTTCTGTCCTATGTAGTAAAATACAAGCAGAACACATTTCATCAGTGGTTTTTCTGTTTTGTTTTTCTAAAGGACGTAACGAATGAAGATCATGAGTGCCGGTCTCTCGAGTCTCTCCGATGTTTTTCATGATCAGAGTCCCGTCTGTGTTTGTCCCTGTCTCTGTCCTTGTCCCTGTGATGGCTGCTGTGGTGTCGCTCTTTCCTTCTCTCGCTGTGCCTGTCGTCTCGCGAATGCCTGCTCTTGTGCCTGTGCCTGCTCTTGCTCCTGCTCCGACTCCTGCTTCGGCTCCTGCTCCTGCTCCGGCTCCGTCCCTTGTGCCTCTCCCGTTCGTGGTGCTCGGACTTGTGTCTGTGCCTTCCGTAGTGGTCCTTCCTGTCCCACAGCTCGGCGCTCTTGTCACCCTTGGCCAGGGCGGGCAAGCAAGAATCGGGAAACCTCGGGGCGGCGTACGTCGACGGAGGCCCCGGGATCCCCTCCGGGACGAGCTGCGGAAAGCAAGCCTGGGGAGGGACTGGCTGGGGCCAAGGCAGGCCATGCAGCTGTCTGAGCGGGTCATTCTGCGGGAACAACATCGGAGGAAGGGGCGCAGGAGGGAAGGCGAACGGTGGAGGAACCTGCAGGGGGAGAAACGGCACCGGGTTGGCCTGGGGCGGGTAAGGAGGCACCGGGCCGGGGTGGTACAGGCGTTCCCGAAAAGGAGGGAACGGAGCCGGCAGCGGCCCGTGACTAGGGGGATTAAAAGGCTTGGGGCTCAAGAGGCGTGGCCTCGGCGGCTTGGGGACATCATGTTTTCCGGTAAAGGAGACGGTGGTGATGTTCTGGATGTGTTCGACGACTTTGAACTCGGACGCCGGAGGCGCAGGCGCAGCGCTCGGCGACGGCTCCGAAGGTCCAGACGGGGTGACGTTCGGCTCTTCGCTGGGGGTCGCCTCCGGAGACTCGCTCTCCTCCGGAGGAGGTTCCGGCGTGGTGGTTGAGGGGGCTTTCGAATCCTGCTGGGAACTGTCCGCGGTTTCTTGGCTGGAAGCCTCAGCGGGATCAGAAGCGGAATCTGAAGCAGACAGCGACGGGGCTTCGGGAAGCGGACCCGTTTCGGGACCGGCTTGCGGGCTCGCTGTGTCGGTGGCGTCGCTCTTTTCTTCGGCCTTCGCAGGATCCACGCTGGCGCTTGACGAAAAACCAGAAAGGAACGCTTCGGTCGACACGTCCCCCGGCTTATCCTTCAGCGAGAACACAACCGGACTTGCAGTGCAACCTTCGTTTTCTGGCCCAAGCGACCCCGTCTCAGCATCACACCCGGGCGCCAGGTCCTCCACTTTGACCGCTTTGGGTTCTTTCTTCTTGATTATGAAGCGGTCCAGCCTGGGGGTGGTAGGAGTTTTGGGAGTCGTGCTCCCTGAGGTGGGTGCCTCCGTAGCAGCGGTCTGACCGGGTCCAACACTCTTTACTTCATCACCCTCAGGCGCGACCTTGTCCGATTTTGGCTGCATTAGCACGCCGGGTAGAAAGCGCAACGAGACGTTTTCCTCATCCTCCGCCTCGGCCCGGGGTTCGTCGGCAGCAGGATTCTTGGCGTTGGCGTCGTCCTTTTTGGGGAGCCGGCCCAGAGAAGTAACCAACTCCTTCTCCTTATTCCGGGCCACCACGGGCTTTACAGGGTCAACCTGAGGTTTGCTTTCCATGAAGCTCGGGGCTTCGCTCACGCCGCTCGGAAGGAGGACCCCAAAGTCACGTTTAGGCCTCTGGCGGATCACCAGGCCCAGGAGGAGATTCGGACGGCTTGTCTCTAACCCTAAAACATCGGGGAAAATGGTTTAATGGATTCATTCAATTTACATTATTCCTTACGGGGAATAACAAACACGGTTCTCGACCAGCCTTTACAAAACATGCTTGATTCTGAATCGTGACCACAGAGGAGCCTCTTACCCGGACCGTCGAACGGAACGATCTGGTGGGGGATCTTCTCAGTGGAGCCCAGAGGGATGAGATACATGTCTTTGACTTGCTTGAGGTTGTTGGCGACCACGCCGTAGCGCCGGCGACTGCTGAAATACGCGTACAGCAAGGTGTAGGAGATTTCGTCTTCCTCCGTGTCCGGGATGAACCGCACGACACAGATTTCCTACGGAATTACAGGCAAATGGCAAAAACCGGTCTGAAGCGAGACACAATAACCTTCATAAGCGCATGCGAAACGAGTCTCACCTTTGTGCCCGAGGCCCGGATCTTCTCGACGTAGTCCCAGACCATCTGGGGCGAAATCCTCCCGCCGACCTGGATGCTCTCTGGGAGATCCTGCAACACAAAGGGGATTGTGCAATTAAAGGCAACCCGCGAGGAACGAGGCGAGGATTTAAGCAAACGGCGCTTACTTCGGTCAAGCGATCCAGAATTCCTGAGACCGGGTAAGCCTTGGCGTGGTACCGAGCGACAGCGGGCATGTCTACATATCCCTTCCATAAATGATCCAGATTGGCAAGGAACGCAGCCGTGTCTTCTTTGCTGCTGGCGCTTTCCGACCTGAAACACAAGCGAGGATCGGCGGTTAAGGACACGCCCACGTTCCCTTTCCTTCACCCGTCCGTTAGGCGCACTTCAGCTTCACCTCGACTCGTAGGCGGGGAAGTTGAGAAGCCCTTCCTCCATCGCCCTCAGGGACAGGTCGTCCACCAGCGCCGACGGAGCCACGGGCGGAGACTTGGGCGTGGCCTCGCCCTCTCCCTCCGTGACCGTGGACTGCCTCCGAATGACCGACGTGGCCACTTTGACCACCTTGGTCGTAGCCTCCTCGACCGGTGGGGCCATCCGACCTGAAAAAAGAAGAATAAAAAAAGAAAAACATTCAGAGGTTCAACGAACGGCTCGATTTTGAATCCACTTTTTTTAAGACCCGCTACCTGTGCAGATCTTGCAGTTGAGGTCAAACAGGTGAGACTTGTGCATGCCGGTGGTATCTTTCGATTTCTTGGGGCTCTCCGGCTTCGATTCCAGACCCTTCTCTTCGGGCGGCTCGGCTGCTTTGGGTGAAGGTTCAGACTGTGCAGGGGTCAGACAGATCCCACTTTACTTTGCACATATGTGAATCCTACTTTCTACTACAAAAAGCTCTTCTTGTTGCGCATCTACCATGATCTCAGGGGCTTTTGCCGGTTCCTGGTTCTCAATTTCAATCTCTCCTTTGTGCGTGATTTTGGTGACCGGCCGGCGCTCCACTTCTCGCTGCTCTTTCTCGATCATTTCAATCGTCTGCGAAACAGGTGACCGTGAGCAACGTGGCGGTATGTCAAACGTGATCACACACGCGAGAAGAAACCTGGGTGCTGATTCATTCATTTGCTGCACGTCAATGGAGATTTAGTTTTCTTACTACACTACTTTATTATCACTAGTTCAGCTGTGCGCCCTTTAACGTCCACTTTATGTTCTGGGAAACAGGACGGTGGTCGAATTATACACTGACCGGTACTTGACCACATAGTCACATAGTAGTTTAGATACTGTGCACACAGTGTTTTATTTATTTGCCCACGTTTTGGATTTTGTCCCAATACCTTGTGACCGCGTGCGGGTGGCTCGTCCTGATACTTTTGACTGCGTGCGAGGGGCCTGTCCCGATACTTTTGTCCACGTGTGAGTGCGTGTCCCGGTACTTTTGTCCACGTGCAGGTGCGTGTCTCGATACTTTTGACCGCGTGCAGGGGCCCTGCCCCGATACTTTTGACCGCGTGCAGGGGCCCCGTCCCGATATTTTTGACCGCTTGCGAGTACCCCGTCCCAATACTTTTGTCCACGTGCGACTCCCGATACTTTTGACTGCGTGCAACTACCCCGTCCCAATACATTTGTCCGCATGTGGGGGGTTGTCCCGATACTTTTGCCCACGTGTGAGGGCCTGTCCCGATACTTTTGGCCACGTGTGGGGGCCCGTCCCGATACTTTTGGCCACGTGTGGGGGCCCGTCCCGATACTTTTGGCCACATGTGGGGGGCCTGTCCCAATACTTTTGTCCGCATGTGGGGGCCTGTCCCGATACTTTTGGCCACGTGTGGGGGGCCTGTCCCGATACTTTTGACCACATGTGGGAGGCCTGTCCCAATACTTTTGGCCACATGTGGAAGCCTATCCCAATACTTTTGGCCACATGTGGCGGCCTGTCCCAATTACTTTTGGCCACGTGTGGCGGCCTGTCCCAATTACTTTTGGCCACATGTGGGGGGCCTGTCCCAATACTTTTGGCCATATGTGGGGGGCCTGTCCCAATTACTTTTGGCCACATGTGGGGGGCCTGTCCCAATACTTTTGGCCACATGTGGAAGCCTGTCCCAATACTTTTGGCCACATGTGGAAGCCTGTCCCAATACTTTTGGCCACGTGTGGGGGGCCTGTCCCAATACTTTTGTCCGCGTGTGGGGGCCTGTCCCGATACTTTTGTCCGCGTGTGGGGGCCTGTCCCGATACTTTTGACCACATGTGGGGGGCCTGTCCCGATACTTTTGACCACATGTGGGGGCCTGTCCCGATACTTTTGGCCATATGTGGGGGGCCTGTCCCAATTACTTTTGGCCACATGTGGGGGGCCTGTCCCAATACTTTTGGCCACATGTGGAAGCCTGTCCCAATACTTTTGGCCACGTGTGGCGGCCTGGTCCCAATTAACTTTTGGCCACATGTGGGGGGCCTGTCCCAATTACTTTTGGCCACGGGATTGGCGGGCGGCCTGTCCCAATACTTTTGGCCACATTGTGGGGGCTGTCCCATACATTTTGTCCCGCATGTGTGGGGGGCCTGTCACAAATTACTTTTGCCCACGTGGTGGGGGCCTGTCCAATACTTTTTCCCGCATGTGGGGGCCTGTCCCAATTGACTTTTGGCCACATGTGGGGGCCCCTGTCCCATTTACTTTTGGCCACATGTGGGGGGCCTGTGTCCCAATACTTTTGGCCACATGTGGAAGCCTGTCCCCAATACTTTTGGCCACGTGTGGCGGCCTGTCCCAATACTTTTGGCCAATGTGTGGCGACCTGTCCCCCAATTAAACTTTTGGCCACGTGTGGGGGGCCTGTCCCATACGTTTGGCCACATGTGGGGGGCCTGTCCCAAACTTTTTGGCCACATGGGGGGGCCTGTCCCAATACTTTTTGGCCACATGTGGGGGGCCTTTCCCAAATACTTTTTGTCCGCATGTGGCGACCTGTCCCAATTACTTTTGGCCACGTGGGGGGGCCTGTCCCCAATACTTTTGTCCGCATGTGGGGGGCCTGTCCCGATACTTTTGAGCAACATGGCGGGGCCTGTCCCAAATACTTTTGGCCACATGTGGGGGGGCCTGTCCCAATACTTTTGGCCACATGTGGAAGCCTGTCCCAATACTTTTGGCCACGTGTGGCGGCCTGTTCCCAATACTTTTTGGCCGTGTGTGGCGACCCTGTCCCAATTACTTTTGGCCACATGTGGGGGGCCTGTCCCAATACTTTTGGCCAACATGTGCGCAGGGCCGGTCCCAATACTTTTGGCCACATGTGGGGGGCCTGTCCCAATACTTTTGGCCACATGTGGGGGGCCTGTCCCAATACTTTTGGCCACATGCGAGTCCGTCCCAATACTTTTGGCCACGTGTGGGGGCCTGTCCTAATACTTTTGGCCGTGTATTTTTATTTTTTAAAATAAATAAGATATGTGCCCTTATGTGCATTAATTAATTGTTCAGAAAATAATAGCCAGCTTGGCATTATGTACAAAAAAAAAAGAAAGGCAAGTTCACGTTACACGTCTTTTACCGTGACGTCAAAATCGTGACCAGTGCTTCTACCCCCAAATGAGTAGGACGCGCGTGTGAACTGTGTGTGTATGAGTTCATTACGTGTCGATTCTCCCTCTGTCGCCAGGCAGCCAGCTCCTTGGAGGCCAGTTCCTCTGCACTCATACGAACCAGTTCCCTGGGAGGAACCTCCCCGCGGAGAACGCGCTTGAACAGCACCTGGGGAGAGTCGAGGGTTCATGTCACCGGCACAAAACGACTCTCTAAAGCACAGGTTTATACCAGACGCCATCACTTACGTTATTCTTGACGTCTTTGAGGTTGAACGTCAAGCTTCGGTACTTGTTCTTGTATTTGCTATCCACGCCCTGAAAGAGGGCGAAAAGCTCCTTCTCCGTCGCCTTGGCGAGTTCGGCCGGCTTCTCTTTGGAAATCTTCATGTCCGACTCCTTCGACCTGCGACCAAGCATTTATGTCATTTAGCAGACATCCTTATCCAGAGCGACTTACAGTCCAGATACAATCTTACAATCCAAGCAATTGTGGGTTAAGGTGGCAGCTTGGCTGAGGTGGGATTTGAACCCTGGACCTTAACCGCTAGGTCACCACAGTCCATTGACATCAGATTTGGTTTAGGACATCGTACATAACTATAATTTCTTTCCAAGCTACCAGAGAGCCAATCGGAACGTATCGGCCAATTTAGCCTCGAGTTTGGACGACACCACCATGCCAAACCTTTTCAGCAGGATCTCCTCCAGCGAGTCCCGCACGCTCCTCCTGATCTGGCCTGTCGACGGTTTCTTCGAGCTTGGAACTGAGATTTTCGCCTTCTTCACCTCGTGCTTCGACCCTGTTAAAAAAAACAAAAAAAAACAAAGACCCAGGAATGAATGAACAGCCATTTATTAGGGTGATTTCCTCCTGTTAGGTAAATACAAGTCTCACCAGTTTTCAGGGGGGAATCTGTGGATGCTCTCCTGTCCCCCGAGTCCTGAAAGAAAGCAACAGAACTATTAAAGCGCTGTCACACAAAGAGGCAGTAATGAGACAGGAAGTGAGACGTGCTCCCGTTGAGACCGGGTCGCTCACCAGATTAATTCCTCTTACATTTAGCAGATGCGCTTATCCAGAGCGACTTACAATTGATACAGTTACGGGTAACGATGAGCCAACAGTGGCAGCTTGGCAGAGGTGGGATTTGATCCCTGGACCTTCTGGTCCATAGTCCAGTACCTTACCCACTAGGCCACCACAGTCCCACATTTCCATGCTCACAACCTCTGCTATCTAAACTCCTTGTCTTCTTTCATTTTCTGTGAAAACTTAATGCATACTGAAACTGAACACAAACTTGGCCAAAAGTTCAATTCCTGGGGCCAGTTCTTCAAAGCTTTTAATCCTGATTCCGATTGTCCGGATAATCAAATCCGCCGATTTAAAATCCAGGATCAAATCGATCTCACGGATTTTGTCCCAGTTTTTTCAGTACATTTTCAGACTGGACCCTGATATGGCAGGACAGGGATTTCGAAATCTGGATTTTTGTAGAACAGTATTAAAGGAATCCCAGATTTCTGCTTCAAGTTTTCAAATGAAAGCATTTAACCCTAGATTCCGAAGCCCAGATGCAAATCTTCAAGACGTATAATACTGGTTCTCCCTTTTGAAAAACCCATTTTTCAAGTTCAATCCAACAAGCCTGCTTTAATCCTGTCCAATATCCTTTGAAACACCCGGCCCCTGGTGCACCAAACTGGTAGAAGCCTGTGATCTAAATGGGTAAAATTTTGTGGAGACCAGGGCTTTCCACTAGATTTGGGAACAGGTCGACTTCCAGCGCATGTTCAAAGTGTCTGATGGAGTTGAGGTCAAACCAAGTCCTCAATTAAAGCTGGCAAAACCAATTCTCTGAGGACACTGGGGCAGAAAGTTCGGAAACCTAAAATCATAGAGCGACTGAGGTTCAGTACAACCCATTCTATAGCCACTGTTTGCCTATGGGGAATCCAAAAATGTCTGCTTTTTACTATAAAGGTGTTGCTGAAATAGCAGCTCAACAATTAGAAGGGGTGTCCACAAACTTTTGGTGAACTAGTGAATCTCATTCTGGATTATGGTCCGGAAATAATATGAACTAATTACCTCTAACTCAAACAGCCACTGAGGCATTTAGAACACCATTATCTTCATTCACTTCCCAATCGTCATCAGCTTATATTTATAACTATTATTTATGCCGCAGAAATCGACGACCATTATCGTAGGTCAGACACCGCAACTCCAAATTCAAAACAGCGGAATTAGTAACAGAACCAGCAGACATGCTTACCTTCCTAAACGGCCGGATGCCACCTGCCGTGACAGACGGTTCGAGGCCCTGTTTCTGGTTCGGCGCCACCTTGCTGTCCGGAGCGTCTGCGTTTTCAGCGCTGCCTCTGGCGTCTTCGTCGGCACAGCACTTGAGACAGACGTACTCCTGGTCGTCCTTTTCCATCTGCTGTACTTTAGCCAGGTCCAGCCCCACGCAGTCGCCGTGGAACCAGTCGTCGCAGCGCCCGCAGCCGACCATGAACCTGAAAAGACGCTTATGGTCAGTCACGGTTCTGCCAAGCACTTCTGTTGGTGTTTCTAAATATGGACAGGCATGCGCCAGTATGGGCAACGTACGTTTGCTTTAACGAATTATAATAGGAAACAAATCTGCCTTGTATACATCTAATTCAGGTCTGAATGACAGAGAGCAAGTACGAGCAAACCCTTGCGAGACCTGCTGACAGAAACGAGAATCGCAGAATCCTTTTTCGTTTCTGGCAAGTGTTTCAAGTTTTATAAAAGATACGAAGACTTGGAACTACAGCGAGTCCCCAAGATGCAAACCTGCACATGCAATACGTTATATAGTATTTAAATAAGTGCAAAGGTGTGCGTCAGCACCTTAGCTCAGTTCGCATCTCTGGCGCTTAATGGAGGTGAGCAGAACGTTGCTGTTTATTCGGTCTCGGTCATATTCGGGCGTTCTCGAGAATTGACCGAGTTACCGACTGTCGGGAGATGAAGGCGGGAGATGAACATTAGAAGCCTGTACAGAGCAGAACTTTAAGAAACTGAAAAAAAAAATCACTGAAGAACTGAGTAGAATAACCAAACTAAGACCTGGGTGTACAAAGTCCTCAACACACCAAACAGAAACAGTGTGATGCATGCAGCAAAACCGGCAAACAAAAAAAATGCAGGGTTTAAATAACCAAACTAATGAGACAGAAACTATAAACAGCCGAAAATCGGAACGGAACTGGTTCGTATCTAGGGTTTAACACAGAACAGTGCTGTACTAAACGTTTTCATAGTGCGTATTAATTAATTGTACCATTTAAAATGAAACGCTGTGCAAAGTATCTAACCTACTATGAGACTGGTAACGTCCAGCCGACATCCATTTCGGTAACATCGGGTCGTGACACGGACGTTACATACACACACCTGGAATTTTGAAAGGCAGCTCCAAACCCTGCTCTAAGACTGATTTGCCCGTGCAACCAAAAAGTAACACACCTATTGCTGTGAGGCTTTCCGCATAACCCGCACTGCTTGCTCGAATCCCACGCGGCCTCGTTTTCGGCAGCGGCTGGAGGATCACCCTCCAAAGATCCCCTCTTCAGCACCGGAGCGTTGTCGGGAACAAACAGCTCAGGCTCATCGATGGAAACGCTCCTGCTGCTCCTGCTCCTCTGCCTCTGCAGCATCTTGTCCGACTTCTTGACCTTTGACTGCTGCTCCTCGTCCGCTTCGCCCTCCTTCGCCGGCTGACTTTGCTTGGGCACCACTGGCGGTTGGGTTTGGGGTTTCTTCGTCGGCTGAGGAGATTTATTTAGAACAGGTTTAGCGCCCGGGATGGATTCGGTGGATGGTTTTCGGTTTCCAGTGGGAGACACCGGAACGGGGTTGGGGTTCTGTCTCACAGGATGGTTGACCTGCACCTTTTGTGGCTCCGAGCCTTGTTTCGGGGGCATACCGGCCGGCTTGGTTTTGGCGTGTTGAGGATTTTCCGCCGGCGTTCTCTGGACCTTTTTGTCGTGCGGCTTGAGAGGTTTGGACCCCTTGTGGGGCGCGCCCGGTTTTGTGACGTGTCCGTGCTTGGGTTTGGTCGGGCTCAGAACCTGTTTGGGCTTCAGCACCTTCTTAGTGGTGGGTTTATCCGTTTTGCTCTCTGGTTTGCAGACCAGCTTTTCGGGCTCGGTTTGGGTTCGGTCATCGGCGGCGGCGGCGGCGGCGGCCGCAGTCGCCTCCGTTACTCCATTGGTGTGCTGCACGTCGTTCGGGTTCACGCAGGGCCCGAAGTCCATCGGTATCTCGGCAGCCTCTGGCTCAGTCACACTCGGCTCTTGGGCCACCTCCGGGGCAGGCTGCACTTCGAAAGCCTTGGACTCGGCCAGGTCGAACCCGTTGCTCTCGGCGATCACGGAATCATCGCGGAAGCTCAGAGACTGGAGCGCGTCGGTACCAAACGATCCCGAGCCGTGGGACGGCCCTGGCAGGAGCTCAATTTTAAAGCCCCCGACCGTCACGGTTAGTCGCCTCAACACCACCACGGGGTTCATCGACGGTTCGACCTCATTCACCTTAAAGCGCCGACTCAGCAGGGCCTCTCGTTTCTCCCTGCAGCTCTCAGCAGAGGAGGCACTCGCATGCTCCTCTGCCGTCACCACGTCACACCTTTCCTTCTTGGCCAGCGCTTCGGCGGAGCCCCGGAACGGACCCGGGCGCCTTCCACCTCGACCTCGGCCTCTAGATGCTGAAAATACACATGCAAAAAAAAAAAAAAGGTTAAGCCTCCATTATCAGATTTACAGTTCGGATCGCAGCCTCTCCCCTACGCACCCGTTTGCTTTCTCTGGAGTTGACCTGCAGCTTTCCTCCTGCCACGGGCAAACTTGGATTGGGTCTCATCCCTGTCAGCGGAAGTCTGGCTAAAGCCTGGGGCGTTCATGTCATGGTCCGATACTGCAACAGAAAAAAATAACAGTAAAATATGGTGGTGGTAGTGTGATGGTCTGGGGCTGTTTTACTGCTTCAGGACCTGGAAGACTTGCTGTGATAAATGGAACTATGAATTCTGCTGTCTACCAACAAATTATGAAGGAGAATTCCCGGCCATCTGATGGTGACCTAAAGCTGAAACAAACTTGGGTTCTGCAGCATAACAATAATCTAAAAAACACACCCAGCAAGTCCAGCTCTGAATGGCTGGAAGAAAAACAAGATGAAGACTTTGAGGTGGCCTAGTCAAAGGTCCCTGAGCTGAACCCTATTGAGATGCTGTGGATGACCTTAAAAAGGCCGCTCATGCGGAAAAAAAAACCCTCCAGTGTGGGCTGAATTACAACAATTCTGCAAAGATGAGTGGCCAAAATTCCTCCACAACGCTGTTAAAAGACTCACAGCAAGTTATCACAAAACGCTTGGTTTGCAGTTGTTGCTGCTAAGGGCGGGCCCAACCAGTTATTAGGTTTAGGGGGCAATCACTTTTTCACACAGGGCCATGTAGGTTTGGATTTTTTTTTTCTCATTTAAAAACTGCATTCTGTATTTACTTGTGTTGTATTTTACTAATATTTAAATTGGTTTTATGTTCAGAAAACTTTTTTTTTTTTTTACCCCCACACCACTGTATGCATGTATGTATATATATATATATATATATATATATATATATATAATATTATATATATATATATATATATATAAATAAAAGTTGCAGATTCAGCAAAACATTCTGTGGATGTGGGGGTCGGTGTGTCATCACCAAGACAATAGGTGCTAGAAGCCTCACTGCAGAGGGGCTTAAAGCAGACAAGAATATTTGTCGCGCTCGCCATTTCAGGGTTAAAGCCTGCACATGCTTTCAGAATTGGTCGTGTAAAGCCATGCTTCCCAAGCCAGGGTCTGCCAAACAGCTCGAACCTTTTCCGGTGCGGAATTTTTCAAAAATACATTTGAACATGTTAAACCAAATAAAAACAACCCACTCAATGGGGGAAGAAAACCTGTATATAAAATTAGTGCATAAAAAATATTTTAACGTACTTACCTGTGATTTTAGCTATATTTTTAGCTGAAAAGATGTCAAAATTTCAAAAACGGAGGGAGAAAAGCTACACAAGGACCCAAGAACAAATGAAGGAACTTATCATTTCTGTTAAGATTTGCAATGAATCATTTTACATTTTTAGCCCCGTCTGTTTTCTTAGACACTTGCAAAGGGGGCTCCAAGGAAAAAAAGGTTGGGAACCACTGGTGTAAAGCACTGAAATAGGATAACTAACAGTTAAAGTTTGTCTCCTCACCTAACGAGTCAGGAAGCTGAAAGTTGCCGTCCTCGTTTTCCAAAAGGTTAAACTGCGAGCACGCAGACCCGAACATTGGATCCTTGTCGCTGAGCATGTTCTTGAGCGAGTCTTCGGGAAAACCGTGGCCAGCCGCAAACTCATCACTCGCTTCACATTCCAAGTTCTGGCCAAGCAGCAGGGAGTCTTCCAACTGATCACTGGGTATCAAATGGTTAAAGGTGCCAACTATATCCATGAATGCTTCCACTGTGCTGTCGCTCTGGAACAACAGACAGAGAAAGAACAGTTCATATAACAGTCGCTGCTCTTTATGAAACCGTACCGCATCAGGATATCGGCTCTCAGTGTGGCCATCGAGCAACATCACAGATTTATGCATGGAAACAGGCGAGTAGATATAGTTATTATTCAATGGAAAAACATCATTGTAATAATTTCACTTTCGAAAAACACAAAGATAGGAATTACTGTATCGTACAGTACTAAATGTTTCCACATATTTACGTAATTTAACAGACGCCCTTATCCAGAGCGACTTACAACTGATACAATCCAAGCAATTGTGGGTTAAGGGTCTTGCTCAAGAACCCAACAGTGGCACCTTGGCAGAGGTGGGATTTGAACCCAAGACCTTCTGGTCCAGAGTCCAGTACCTTACCCGCTAGGCCACCACAGTCTCATGTTGTGTTTTAATTAATATAATTGCCTAAAATAAAACACTATGTGCAAAGTGTCTAAACTGCCATGCAACTTTGGTAACGTCCAGTCAAAGGTCCATCCTGTTTCACTGAACGTAATCCGGACGTTACACAACGGTACTTTTGGTAGGACTTGTGGGACTGCACTTAAAATTGAAATTACGCCCTTTGTGCAACTAAAACTTTAAGAGTTAGACATTCAAGAAAATGTTTGACCTCACAGACCCTAGTCAGCACAACAACGTAACAGGAGTAACCCCTGCCTCCCCCCATTGATCGGCCGTAACGCAGCCTTACAGTATCCGTGTCCTGCTTTCTTCCATATGGCCGCTGTTAGTGCAGCAATCCAGCCGCATTACTAACTATTTTCATATTAATCTTTAACAACCTCTTCAGACAACTCAAGTCTGTCCACCAAAGTCAGGGCACCTGCAAATATCGTATCAAAACAAAAACATGTACATGAGGCAATTTATTCTTTTTCTTTCCACCCGTTTTCCTAGAATCCCGCCTCCCGCCGCTGGGATTTGGCCAGCGGTCCCTGGCCTCACAAACAAGCCGCCGACCGACGTGGATGCGGTGGTTAACATGAGGCGGGACGCGAGTGGGCCAATCAGCGGGCCGGGGAGGCGGGATTAGTCCGAGTGGCGGGGTGCGAAAACAACGCTTAGGTTGCAGTCGCCAGTTAAGTCGCCAGTTAGCATGCTGTAGCAGTTCGCTAGCCAAGTAATTCAAGTGCGTTAGTTTTCATCAACACACGCTTTAACAGTAAGCACTAAGCAACGAGCCTCAGGCTGCGTCCCAAAAAAAACACATAGCTAGTACCGTACTAAACACATGCAAAGCAGAGCAGAAACTACAGGTGGGGGTAGCGAATAATCCCGTACTATTCAGTATGGAAGTCAAAGTGACCAGCTTTATCTCGGGCCCTGTTTGCAACTAACCGTCCAACCGAGCTGCTCAGACCAGACAAACGCATTTAAAAGCCAGGAAGCAGAACCGCAAACTCACGGTACAGCCTTGCGACTTCACTCATCCGACGCGCACGGGAGCAAACGCGAGGCGGTTGCCATATAGGTCGGGTCCAAAACATTAAGGGAAAGTCTGTTGCTAGTGCGCTCGAGGAGAAGCGGGCACCAGAGGCAGCAGGCAGGCCGTGTGATCAATGGCTCCGTTAACGCCCACTTCTGCTCCCGCTCGGCTCTCCCGAGCGGAACTACAAGCCTAAAGCCAGCCAAGACCAAGCGTTACCTGATCGTGGAAACGCCAGCACATAATTCGAAGGCTTTGTGAGTCCAGCACGTCCGTCGCTAACGCCATCTACATGCTCTCGTTAGGCGGACTGCTTCGTGCACTCCGTCCGACCGCAAACACATTGCAGTACATGTTTTGGTCGGTAGAGGTTTTCAATGGGACGAGGCGTGTGGGCAAAAGACACACCGCTCCCTACTGGATTGGGGTTGAGTCAGGAACCAGTAAAATCACGTCTGTGTAAAGTCTAAGCAGAACTACAGGACGCGACACGCAAATTCACTACAGAGACTACATTTCCCATAGCGCCACAGCGTCTTTCCAGAAGCCTGAGTGGCTAGCTAGTTTTTGTCGGTTTTCTTTCTGCAAATCTTTCAAAAGAAAGTCAGCCACTTAGACAGTGACTGTGGTGGCCTAGCGGGTAAGGTACTGGACCATAGACCTGAAGGGCCACGGTTCAAATCCCACCTCTGCCAAGCTGCCACTGTTGGGTCCTTGAGCAAAACCCTTAACCCACAATTGCTTGGATTGTAAGACTGTATCAATTTAAAGTGGGCTCTGGATAAGGGCGTCTGCTAAATGCTGTAAATGTAAACATATGTCTAGATGCCTCATTGGCCATTGACCATATTGGTCCAGGCAAGACTGGCTTGTAAACAAATACAACTGAACAGAGGTGTTTTTTTTTTTTCTGGTTAAAATGCACAATAACCTTTTTATTTCCCAACCAAATCTCTATAGATTCCCAACCAAGTTAACATGGTCAAAGGTATCAGTTACGTTGGCATGAACAAAATTCATAAAATACTTTAGTGTTCATTTGTTCGGCACTTCACATCCACTTATCAGACTTATTTTTTTATCTCTTGCTTCCAAACTCCACTGGAGTTTATTTGAAACGTCGTATTTCATACAAGCCTGTAATTTGTTATTGAACAAAGCAAAAATAAAGTGACACACCACCTTTATTTTGGAATTATTACAAGTGACATGCATTATGTGTATCTTAACCATGCCCCGTTCATGTGCCTTGCTGTGCCCCCCAGTAACAGCGCCGCTCCACCCCACCTGACTTTGAGAGCCACCGATTTACACAGATATTTTTATTTATGCTTTATTGATCCCCACAGGAAAATATGGGCACTACAGTCATGGTCGTGTACAAAACTGAATATACAAAATACACAGAATATACAAACAGTGAATACACAGAATAAATACAGCCACACACACCAACCACTTTATTAGCTACACCTGTTCAACTGCTCGTTAATGAAATTACAGCATGACCACCACCAGCCTGAACCAAAGGTAGGATGGGTGACCCAACCATCAGAATGTTGCAGCACAAATCAAGAAATCAGACCGGGCGATGTTTTTCCACTCTTCTATTGTCCAATGTTGGTGCAAATTGTAGCCTCGGTCACCTGTTCTTAGGTGTCAGAAGTGGCATCCGGTGCGGTTATCTGCTGCTGTAGCACATCTGCCTCAAGGTTCGATGTGTTGTGCATGTTCAGAGATTTGCTCAAATGCATCCGCCATGGCCTGAATGTGAAACTACTTTGTAATAAACACCACTGGAAAGTAAAATCTGGAGATTATGTACTAATAAATCATGTCACGTGACCTAAATATGGATTACAATTCGAAAAATAAGGTCTTCTTTTAAGCAGGTACAGGTACTGTATTTCAGAACAAACTCTCAGGGTCTGGAGCGTCATTACCTATTAGCTGAGTCCGGCAGCGAGTGAGATGATGAGGATAAGGAGGAGAAATCCGACACAAACCACTATCAGTATCGCCTTCTGTAACAGAGACAGGGATGTGACGACGATTAACAGAATAAGGTTAATGGGTTCCCTTAAGGGCCCACAAATCCTCAAAGGACCTGATTTCTGTAAAACAAAATAAATAAGTAGCTGATTTCTGGTGTCCTGTATAGAAACTTCAAGAGGTGCCCAACCATGTTTTACTTCTGTCTTTTAAAATACAGCCAAAATGGAGCCAGTTCGTTCAAACTGGAGGAAATGTCCACAAATCCAGTGTAAGAGAGAATCCCAATATTTCCCGACTTCAGATTTTTCTTTGTATAAGAAACAAAGTGTTCACATTTTGATGTTTATTCAAATGTAGAGTCTAAAACACATTTATCTCATTAAATCTAATCCAGGTGTGATGATGGGAGTGGTTGGTCTAATGATGATGATAATACTTGGGTTTGGTCCACAAAGCATCCTAAAAAGACTTTCTTAAGAGCAAATCATTGATCATTTGGTCGTTTACTCACCCCTTTGCTCAGTTTTTGCACTTTGATCGCTGCTTTGCTGGTTTCTTTGGCCTTCTCCACGTATTCCTGCGCGTTACGCACGTTTGATTCTATGTTGTTTATGTGCGCCCCCTACAGGACAAAAAAAAAAAGAATCTACACTGCTGTACAGACAATGAAGCTCCTTACATGTACGTGCTTACATGTTTAATTCCAGCGAGTTTAATGAAGATGAACACTTTAATGAAGTTGCTCCAAAGTAACGGCATGCAGACGTAGTGTACACATGTGGGTGAAGTTGAAGTTGAGGAGATGAAGGAGCATGTGAAGGTGAAGGTGAAAAAGGTGAAGATGTAGGAGATGATGAACGTGAAGATGAAGGTAACGATGAAGGTGAAGGACAAAGTGATGAAGGTGGAGGTGAATTATTAGAAAATGGTAAAGTTGGAGATGAAGGCGATGGACAGAGTGAAGGAGAAGGTGAGGATGAAAATGAGGCAAACATGAATTTGATGATGAAGAAGGTGAAGATGTAGAAGAAGATGAAACTGAAGGAGGATATGAAAGAAAAGGAGAAGATGAATGTGAGGATATTAAGGTGAAGATGTACGAGATTTAGATAAAGGTGAAGCACAGATGATGACAGTGAAGACAAGGGATTAGAAGACTGTGAAGATAAAGATGAGGGTGACGGAGAAGATGTAGGAGAAAATAAAGATGTAGGAGGACACAAAAAGCTGACAACAGAGAAGGTGAAGATGAAGATGGAGATGAAGATAAAGGTGAAGGAGAAGAAGCTATAGGATTCGAAGAAGGTGAAAGTAAAGGAGACTGAAGGATTAGAAGAAGATAAAGATTGTGGTGAAGGGTAAGATGACAGCAAAGGTGAAGCAGAAGCTGAAGAAGTGGAAGGTGAAGATGAACATGTGGGTGAAGATGAAGGTGACGGAGCACTTGAAGGAGAAGATGAAGGATTAGAAGAAGGTGTAGATGAAGATGAAGCTGAAGAAGAAAGAGCATTTAATGTTGAAGGTGAATATATGAAGAAGGTGGAGGTGAAGCAGAGACGTTGAAGGCGAAGGTAAAGATGAAGATGAACATGAGGGTTAAGGCAAAAATGAAGAAGGTAAAGCAGAGATGAAGGTGACGGCGAAGATAAAAGATTAGAAGAAGGTAACAATGAAGAAGAACGACAGAGTGAAGTTGAAGGAGAAAGTGAAGGAGATGAAGGTGAAGATAAAGGTAAAGATGGAGGTGAAGCTGATTTGGATCTCTCACCTGACTCTCCACCAGCATTGCCATGTCCATGAACATGTCGTTTAGCTCACGGACACTGTTCTCCAACTTTATGATGTCATCGTGCCGAGTCTTGATCTCATTCACGGCCTGCTGAGTCAGGTTCGAGTCCATGATGATCTACACACACACACACACACACCAACTGTAATGGATTCATATTTCAGAGTTATGAACTGTCATCAGGATGATCTTATGACTCCTTAGACTTTTCCACTCACCCCTGAAGTAAAGATTGCTAGGCTGCTTTCACTTTCCAGCGTTCTCTCCAGCTCCTCATCTGTCATGATTCTACCTGCTACAGACAGAATGAAACACACGCACACGAAATGATGAGCGCTGAGAGCATTTAGCTTGGTGAACATTTTTGTTCTATGTTCGACCATATTTCACGTTCCACTGCACTCCAGCTTCTGCCGTGTTCCACATGTGCTGTTCTGCCATGGATCTCCAACACACCAACGTCTACCACTCTGGACAAACTTTCATACTGCTTTCACAGCCATGCTCCATGGTCTACAACACTTCATCTCACACCATATTGTACCACCTTCTACTGTGATCTACCACACTGTACGTACTACCATACTCCGCATTCTACAAAGGTTTACATTCTACCAAGGTCCATATTCTGCCATACTTCGCATTCTACCAAGGTCCACATTTTATCAAGGTCTACATTCTACCACACTCCACATGCTATCAAGGTATTTAGTCAGCCACTGATTGTGCACGTTCTCCTAATTAGAAAGATGAGAGAGGTCTATCATTTTCATCATAAATACACTTCAACTATGAGAGACAAAATGAGAAAAAAAATCCAGGGAATCACATTGTAGGATTTTTAAAGAATTTAATTGTAAATCATGGTGGAAAATAAGTATTTGGTCATCCACAAACAAGCAAGATTTCTGGCTCTCACAGACCTGTAACTTCTTCTTTAAGAATCTCTTCTGTCCTCCACTCGTTACCTGTATTAACGGCACCTGTTTGACCTCGTTATCTGTATAAAAGACACCTGTCCACAGCCTCAAACAGTCAGACTCCAAACTCAACCATGGCCAAGACCAAAGAGCTGTCGAAGGACACCAGGACGAAAACTGGAGACCTGCACCAGGCTGGGAAGAGTGAATCTACAATAGGCAAGCAGATTGGTATGAATAAATCAACTGTGGGAGCAATTGTAAGAAAATGAAAAACATACAAGGACATTGGACAATTCCTCGAACTACACGGAGGGACCTGATGAAATGACCCGCAGAGAGCTGGGACCAAAGTAACAAAGGCTACCATCAGTAACACACTACGCCGAGAGGGACTCAGATCCTGCAGTGCCAGGCGTGCCCCCCTGCTTAAGCCAGTACATGTCCAGGCCCATCTGAAGTTTGCCAGAGAGCATATGGATGATCCAGAAGAGGATTGGGAGAATATCATGTGGTCAGATGAAACCAAAATAGAACTTTTTGGTAAAAACTCAACTTGTTGTGTTTGGAGGAAGAAGAATGCTGAGTTGCATCCCAAGAACACCATACCTACTGTGAAGCATGGGGGTGGAAAGATCATGCTTTGGGGCTGTTTTTCTGCAAACAATGCTCCATGTTCTAGCCAGTTAGCATCATTATGTGCTCTGCCATATTCCTCATTTTACCAGGCTCCACGCTCCATGTTCTACGTCTAGGCTCCATGCTCCATGTTGCCCACCGGGGCGCCACCCATTCAAAGCTCATTCTCTTTCTCCTGTTCGTCCATTACCTTTTCTGGTTGTAATGCCTGTGTTTGTGTTTGTACTCACTGATCTCCAACTGCCTCTGAATGAGAGCCTTACAGCGCCCCCTGTAGCCTGACTGGGTGCTGTTATACTCTGACATCACTTCCACAAATCTGTGCGCCAGCGTGGAGTGCTGAAGAACAACCAGATAACATGGAAGAGAGAGAGTACATTCTTAAATATTGATAAACATTTTAATATTTAAAAAAATCTGTTATAAATGATAGATTTTAATCTCCAGAAAGATTAGAAGTGCACTCTTCAGAGTTGTGGGTGATAACTTTCCCTTTCCCTTTACCCCTTTCTTCATTCTTATGTCTCAACCTTAGACTGGGACCTAACAGCACATTCACTAAGGTCAGTTTACTCAATTTAGCAATGTGTTTAAAAGAAGGCAGCAGTTTCTTCTCACTCACCTGGGTTTTCTGTATCCTGAGTTCAGTTGACGATCGATTCTGCTCTTCATCCTGCTCGATGCTCTGCTGAATCCCTGAACCAGAGACGCAGAGGCAAAAAAAACTAATAATAACTCTTATTTACGGTATACAGTGAGCTAATTATTTACAATGACAATGAGAGAGACTCATTGTTTAATCTGAACTGGTAAATCAGATAAATGAATCAACTCATTAGCTGTCTTATATCAATGAAGTGAACTGGGTTCGACTCCTGGCCCAGTCTCTGAGGAGTTCACCTCTACTGAAATTGATACATTTGACAACTGAACCATTGACACCTTTCATTGTTTGGAATTTTTGTGTTATTATTTATTCTGCAATAATATATATTTTTTAATACAAGTATGTCTCATTTGACTTTCATCCAATCTATGTCTGTTTGCTTTAACATCCAAGGTCTAAAGAATTATAATAGGAAATAAAAATCTGTCTTTTAAATACATATAGATCTCAGAATGTTATTCTGAATGACAGAAAACTAGTACAAGCAAACCCTCGCAACACCTGTTGACGGAAAAGGGAATCGTAGTCTTAAAGGCTGAAAACAACATGGTAATGTTCATTTTATGAAATAAATACGAAGAGTGGAATTGCTAGATTGTATAGTGCAGTACTGTTTTATATGTTTTCATATTGTGTTTTAAATAATATTATTGTTTGCAATAAAACACTACTGTATGTGCAAAGTATCTAAACTACTATGTGACTATGGTAATGTCTGGTCAAAGTCCAGTTTGTTCGACGTCCTGTTTCACAGAACGTAATGCGGACATTAAACAGTGCACACCTGTAACCATTTTTTTATAATTGTTTATTTTATACTTGAATCAGTCTGTGGAAATAAGACTACAGGAAATGACACTGTAGGACTCACCATTTAACTTCGAACGCACTTTGGTTGCCAGTGTCTTTATGTCCGTCATCAGTTCCTCCAGTTCGGCTTTTGGTTCTGGGTAAACATAAAGAAAGAGCAAGTGTTAGACTTAACGTACATTATTACTAATTAACAACTTCTAGTGATTTCTTGATTCAGGTACGGATCCAGAGTTTTCAGTATATTTAAATGTTTTTTTAATTTTTTTGGTTTTTTATATTTTAATGGTTTACTAATGCTATTTTTGGGATATTTGGGTCTATAAAGGGCAGGAACCTACTCTCATCTGGGTTGGGGGAGGCAAGAATGGCACTGTGTTTCTTCTTCACCTCCTCCACCTTCTCAGCAAGAGAGTCCATAAAGCCACGGATCTCACCCACCTGAGAAAGAAGGATGATTGTGTGTTTTAATATTCATAGTTAACACATGTCTAATCTACATAAAATCCACATAGAGTGGGGCTTGCTAGTTTGGAACCCTGTAGAATCTACTCAATTTCTACATAAATATGACCAAAAACAGTAGTTCCAAACCCTTTTTACTCGGAGTCCCCCTATGAGTATCTAAGAAAATCTGACCTTTACCCCAGGACCCCATGGTGGGAACGATGGACCTAAAACCTTGTTGGATTTTCACACAAGTCCTACAAGTAGATCAAGTGCACCAGGGCAACTGGTGAAAAGGTGTTGAAAATAAATTCGTACCTGCTCAAAGAACTCATCCATGAAGGCTTTTTCCAACTCAACAACGACGCTTTCCTCATTCTCTGGCTCCACCGTTTCCTCATCCTGAGAAAAATAACATACAATTATCACTTAATACTAACACAAACCCTACTATGGATCTTCTGGCCAAGCTAAACAATTTTCAGCTTGGCATCCTCAGTCAATAATACTACATACAGTATTTTATTATACTATCCATACTTTTATATTCTCTCTTTATGTTCTGTATTTGTGTTGTATGTTCCTTTTTTATCTTATTTCTTTCATATTACATCTAGACTACCAAAGGAGATTCTGTAACCAACAAATATGACTAAATGAAGTGTAATGGTCTGTGAGGTCACAAAGGAACCCAGGGTGACTTCTAAGCAACTAAAGGCCTTTTCTCACATTGGCCAATGCTAAAGTTCATGTTTTTCCTTGGCCAGACTTCATATTTGTTGAAACTGTTTTTAGATACATGCACAGGATATATACTGAGATTAATTAATAAACTAATTACGATGTTAATCGGATCAAATGGGTGCGTTCATTTATTACCCATTAAAGCACAGGGAAAAGATGCAAAACACCTCATTACTCATTAATCACCAACTTGGTTTCGATCCCAGGAACTTTTGAGATTCCACAGTTTCACCTAAACTCAAACATTTCGGTGTAAAACCTTTTATAAAACATTAATATTTGTTCAGACTTATGTCCCTGAACATCATTATGGTTGCAGATAACTTTTTTTTACACAGGGTGATTCAGTAGAGGGAGGAGGAGAGGTTACTCCATCTCCCTATCCCTCAGGGGCAACTCTCCCGTTATGTTACCCCAGTGTTTCTCAAGTGTTTTCCTTTCTCCCAACACACCTGATCCAATTACTAAGCTCATTAACAAGCCCATTACTGAAAGTGAGTATAAAGTGGGTGTGTTTAAACAGGAAAAGCACTAAAACGCGCAGAGCAGTGGGGCTCCAGGACCAGGATTGAGGAACACTGTGTTACAGCATTGGTCACTGGTTTCACACGTTATTACACCTCACCGTTTCCTTCCCTTAAGCAGTTTTCCACAAAGTTTTCCTAACGGACGTAACACAACAAACAGCCGTCAAATAAAGATTCACCCCAACGTCGACTGATGGCGAAATGCCCATAGAGCGCAGAGATTTCTGAGGATAGGAGATACACCTGGTTTTGCTTCTTATCAGTAGAACAAACGTCCACTCATGGCTGATGTTTGTTCAGTCCGGCAGCCTGTTAATCATTTTCAGAAAAAATCGATTGAATTCCTGTTCAGCAAAAGAGAATCCCACCACAAACCCTCACCAGAGCCCAAGAGAGTGATTTGTTTAGATGGGCAGCTATTAAGTGAAATATGGCAATCACCCCGTCAATCTATATGTACCAAACTGTCATACAACTTAAAACTTAAAGTTAAACCAGATATTGAGGCGATGTGAGACAGGTGTAGGGTGGAGTTGGGTTAGTCTGGCTCAAAAATTGTTGAATTTGGTCATCAATCTATAACTGGGTTCAACCGTTGAATCTTCTATCGCCGCCATATTAGGAGCACGAACCCCTCGAAAACCGTAATGGCGTTTTAAATTTTATCGTACACGACCGGTGCCAACTACTAGAAAAATGCTTACTCTGTAAAAGTGCAACCTGTTTAATGTACAGTACGTAAAAGAGATGAACTCATTAAGTACACTGTATGGAAAAAGTATTGGGACACCTCCGCAGCTTTTATGACATCCCATTCTAAATCCATAGGCATTAATACGGCCAGAACAGCTTCCATTCTTCTGGGAAGGCTTTCTACAAGATTTTTGACTGTGTCTGTGGGCATTTTTGCAGATCCGTCCATTTGTGATTGCGAGTAATGGTAAATCTTCCTCTTGGTGACAGAATCGTGAAAGGAAATTACAGTAAACACATGGACAAAGAAACATTCAAAACACTGCTGAGATCAGTGGGCAAAGAGAGTATGTCGCACCATGCCATACACAAAAAAAAAAACAAAGAGCAACACAGATTTGACGGTTAATATGTATTTGCTTAATTCATTTGGTGAGCTGCTTTGTGTGGGTAAAACACACTAACTCAATGACTGGTTTCCCAGGAAAAAAATGTACTTTGAAATTTGACAGTAGAACCATGGTGGCCAAATTACCACCAAAAATTCATAGTACAACTGTGACATGGTCAAACTGTTAAAGTTCATGTTAAAACTGTCAAGCAATTCATAGTTTTACTATGAAAATTCACAGTACATTTTTTCCTTGGTTAATTAAAAATGAAACCCACTTTTTTTTTTTTTTTTTTACCAGAAGAATTACATTTAGTAATATAGCAGACACCTTTATGCAGAGCGACTTACAACTGTTCCAATCCAATCCTACACTCCTTCAATCGCACTCAAGGACCCAACTGTGGAAGTGGCAGCTTGGCAGGGGTGGGGTTTGAACCCTGGCACTTCCAGTCCATAGTCCGGTACCTTTCCCGCAAGGCAGCCACAAAATTACGTGACTTTACGTTGCACAATAAAGGCGAATTCCTGCACTTACATGCCTCAGTTCGTGCATCCGGTCCCTCATGTTTCCACAGTGTACAGCACGGTTCCTGAACGATCAGAGAGCATGAGCCACGATGAACTGTGTGTGTGGGAGTGGAAGTGTGGGAATTTTTTTCAGGAGGGTGGAATCGACCAGCTCCAAAATAACAGTACTGTACCAAACAGGACAGACGTGACTACATGTCCTGTACTGATCACACTGTAATATACCCACAATCACAGACGTGACCTGATGCCTGGCTTTGAAATGTGGAAAGAAACCACTGTGCCACCCCTACCACAAACTCAACAATCACAACTCAAGAATGATCGTCATCCACATAAGCATTCGGGGTGGTCTGACCTTTAGTTTGGTGACACCAACGTACACAAAAGAGAAAAAGACAAATTGATTAGAGGAGATTTATTAATCCTGAAATCTGGCGCAAGAAATCTTGTTCTGTCTTTAAATCCATCTCGTGCCATGGTGAAACTGCACAACGTGGAAATGCATTCCACAGTGCTGAAAAGTCCGGTTCATTAAGTCCTGAGGTTCCAGATTCACGGTTCTTCAGAAGCGAGGTTTCCTGTGACGCCCCGTGTACTTCGTGTCCGCTCTTACCTCCCTAAAAAAAAACAATAATTAGGTTCACTTTCTGTTTATTTAATTTGAACGTGATGTGAAATCTAAGAATAGTAGAAAACGTGGGAAAGAAATGACACTTCTTCTTAATAACAGAGCTGCAGCGCCTCCTTCTGGTGATCTATAACCTTCTGTTCCAAACACACACAGCTTTCACACCAAACACTTTTTTGATTGGTTAGCAATTTTCTGGCTTTGTGAAACATAGCACAAACAAACTACATTTTAATTAATAGCACATTTTCTCCAGGAAAAAATAGGTAATCATTCAATGCTGAGGAAACGTGATAGACTTTGCACTTAATTCTAATTAAGACTAAAAAATAATTAGTCAGCAGTTAAAAGGGAGTGCTTACAAGCCGTAATGAGCTCTTAGACTTGGCTAATTGAAGGAATACCTGGCCCCAACAAGAGGGCTGTCAATTGAAGCGATTATAAAACTCCTTCGAGAAAGGAGAAGGAGAAGATTGTGCTGTTGTAATAAAGCGTATGAAAACGACATTTAAGAAAACAACCAAATTTGGTCACTCATTTGGTCCCATCATAAAACTCGGGGGAAGAGCAGCAAAGTAATGATTGTGATTTTGTTTTTGGTAATAATTGATTTCTTTTGTGGTATATTTCACAAAGCCAGGTTGTCAACGCAAACAATTCATTTAAAATCCATGTTATTATACACCAATAGACTTGTCTAAATGTTTGTGAATAATATCAGATCTATTGTATTACGATTTTTGATACGTACTTGCCCTGCCTCCTCCTCCTCTCCTTCTTCTCCTTGATCCAGTCCTTACTCTTCTTCATCGACTTGCCTTTCATGTTTTTGAAGCGAGATCTTTGAAAATAAAATAATTAAAATAAGAAAATCTGAGAGAAAATTTAACATTATGAAGAGTAAGATAAAAAATAAGCTGTAGTTTATAAGAAAGGACACAAACGTCAGATTTATTTGCTTGCAAAAAACATTCTCACAGACTGAATAACAAATAACTGCAGCCCATTGAAGTTCTTGGACATATTAGATGGCAGTTGAACAGTAAGTTCTCATAGTTGATGTGGTTCAAAATTTTCAGCAGTAAAGACCGGAGCCATGTTAACGATGGACAAATCATGGGCAGTCGGAGAATCTCAAACTGCAAAGGCTTCTGGTCAGTAATGGCGAGTGCCTACCGACAGGGGTCCGAGGAGGGACAAACCACCAACTGGTGGCAGAGTGCCCCAGAGTTTTGACTCACTGACGTATAGTTTATGACACCAGAACTCGGTCTGTGTTCGTGTTAGAGGAAGGAAAATCTGTCGGGGCGTGGCTGCAGCCGGACAGAACGTCAAGCCTCTGTCTCTCTGGGTCCAGGTCCATTCAGAACAGAACTCGAACCTGAACCGAGTCACGGACCAAAAGACCTGTGCCATCATATGTCATTACTCAAGAATAAATAGAGCACATAAAGCAAGGTTAGACCTCTGTGCTGTGAACTGAGCATGACTTGAAACATCTCTCTCAACGCTCTCTGATCCCAAACCCTGCAACATCAAACAGAAAAATCACAGATATTAAAGGTTTACTATAAACGTTGAGTAGAAGCTTTGTGGACTGAACTTTTTTTTTTTTAACAGCATACCTTCGGCAAAACCCCAGAAACTCCAGCAAATAGGCAAAGGAAGAACCTTCAGAAAAAAAACAGCAGATGAGGTTTGGTTTATATTGATACGACACACATATATTAAGACTCAAACATCTTTGCGTTTCTGGTAAAACCACGTACTTTTTGGCTTTGCTGCTGTTCGGATAATCGACCACCATGCCACCGGTGAAGCCCGCTCTCATGGCCTGAGCCGTGATCAGCTCTAGCTGCAGGGCAGAGACCAACGTTTGAAAGTTTGTGAACCCTTTAGAATTTTCTGTATTTCTGCTTACATTTAAGCAGACGTTCCTAAAAGCTGATAAAGAGAATTAAACAAATGAGGCAAACGCATCATGCGTGGTCATCTCTTTTTTTTATTGAGGAAAATGATCCAGTATTACATACAAAAGTATGTGAACCTCTAGAATTAGAAATTGGAATCAGGTGTGAGTGGGCGTTGTATTTAAAGAACAGGGATCTATCCAAGTCTGCTCTTCATAACACATTTGTGGAACTATACCATGGCACGAACAAAGGAGATTTCCGAAAACCTCAGAAAGAGAGTTGTTGATGCTCATCAGGCTGGAAAAGATTACAAACCATCTCTAATGAGTTTGGACTCCACCAATCCACATTCCAGATTGTCCAAAGTGAGGAGCATTAAGACGTTCTTCAAGATCTTATTCAGTCGACCAACAAAGATCACTCCAAAAGCAAAGTGTCTAATAGAGTGTGAGGACAAAAATGAACCCATGGTAACTTCTAAGCAACTGAAGGCCTCTCTCGCATTGGCTAATGTTAATTTTCATGAGTCCACCATCAGAAGAACACTGAACAACAATGGTGTGCATGGCAGGGTTGTGAGGAGAAAGCCATTGCTCTCCAACAGGGGTGCAACAATTAATCGACTAAAATCGAGCGATTAATCGACCTAGTTGACTATTAAATTAGTTGCCAACCAATACGGTAGTCAATTTTAGTTGGCAACTAATTTAATTAATTGTACTGAGAAGTTAACAAAAGTGCAATAACAGACTCAAACACAAAATCCTCAAAAGGGTGGCATCATTTCACGCTGGACTCCGAAAAAAGGTTGCCAGTTGTACTATTTGTAAATCCAACCTCAGTTGGCATGGAAGCACACCCTCCATGTTGGAGCATCTGAAGAACAAAACATGTCAGCTCACTCAGTGAAGACGATTCGAACCAAACAACCTCAAAACAACCTCAAACATAAAAGGCTGATTGCTGAGCAAGACTTATCAGACTAATCTTGTTTAGTCGTTTGGTGCAGCCCTACTCTCCAAACAGAACATTTGGAGAGGATCACATGGTTTATGGACGATCCAGAAGACTATTGTAAAAACATTTTGTGGACGGAGGAAACCAAAATAGAACTTTTTGGTTTAAATGAGAAGCAATACGTCTGGAGAAAGGAAAACACTGCGTCCCAGCATGGGAACATTATCCCCATCTGTGGAACGTGGTGGTGGTAGTGTCTTAGTTTGGGCCTGTTTTGCTGCATCTGGGCCTGGATGTGGATGCGACCTGGATGTGTTTGCGACCTGAATATCAAGAGAAGGTGGTTATACTGTAAGCACACAAATTGTTCTTCCAAAAAATGGTTAAAGAAGAATCATGTTAGTGTTCTGGAATGGCCTAGTCCTGACCTTATTCCAATAGAAATGTTGAGGAAACGAACCAACATCGCAGAGCTGAAGCTGTCAAAGTTATTCCTGCACAAGGGGGCCACACCAGATACTGAAAGCAAAAGTTCACATACTTTTCCCCCCACTCACAGATATGTAATACTGGATCATGTACCTCAATAAATATATGACCAAGTACAACATTTCTGCTTCATTCGTTTAATTGCTTTCACTCTCTTATACGCATCTTCTGAAATATTCACCTGTTCGGAATTTTCCGGATAGAGCTGGAAGACGGCCCGAGCGCCTCTCGCCTTCAAAACACATCAATAAATGAATAAGTACACACAGGAGCGGTCATCACATTCGATCGCACAGGGTGTTCGGCGAGAGAAATCTCACCAGCGAGGAGTAGAGGGATGTGAAGAAGCCGTAGAGCCGCCTAGGAGGACTGTGGGTTTTCTTATCGGCGTTACACAACCACTGCAGAGCCGAGATACTGAAAACAGGAGGTCACATGACACGCTAACACTGACTATTACACGTACAACAGTCTCCCGGTACACATTTCTTTTCGGTGCTGAATATATCAGACTACCACACTGTGCAGTTTTGTTTCGCCAGCCTACTATCACAAGGACACAGGATCCAGTCCAGACAGAGCTGATTTGTACATGTTTAAGCAGCCCACAATGCAAACATCTCATCGTACTATTATTCTAATGTACTGCACGTTGCTACTTTGACCATCTGAAACCGTGCTCACTGCTCTTGAACTTGGTAAAAGATCAGCTTACTTACCTCACACAGCCATCGAAAGCGCCGGCTCTGAAGGGCAGCCCCTGTCCCATGTCTCCCAATATCAGATCTCCGTCCACCTCTCTGTCCAAAGCGACGTCTTGCAGGGAGAAAAGAATAAATCAAATAAACGAGAGAAAGACAAAACTTTTGGACAGGCAAGATATTCCAGAGTGCGGCTCGTGGAATCGTGGCACCCTAAAAATGTACCAATTAAACCCATGTAACCATTATAACCCACAATTCAAGTTCTTGTCGACTTGCATGAGTTGTGCCGTGACTCGTTTCATCCTAAGCTCGATTCACAATTCAGTACACACTGATTCAAATTCACAAAAGCCCTCACAGAAGATCTCCGCCAATGTTATCGTTTTTACACCTACAGTACTGCATTCTTAAAAAGGGTTAGTTTGCAAGAGCCAGCCGAAAGCAAAGCAGGAACTGAATGCTTCAGAACATAGGCTGCAGTTAGCTTAGCAGCTATGCTAGCGCCTAGCGTTCACCAATAGAGTAAGTGTTTTGCTTTTTCTTTTCCCTTTCGATCCGTTCCCCACCAGTGTTACTTTTGTTGATGAATGATTTGCGTCATAGTTTTCGTCAACGACCCTTTTTCCTAACGAAAACGAGACAAGGACTAAACTAAAATGAATGAAAAGCGAGAAAAACTAGGCGCAAATGAAACTTTTGTCAACGAATTAAAAATGAGACGAAAATGTTTTGCAAGACGACATCCAATCAGATCTGACAGTTAGGAAAGATCATAACTTGAGTATACAGTGGAGCAAAAAAGTTTTAGTCAGCCATTGATGTGCAAGTTCCCTCTTCTCATCTTTCTAGTAGTCTTAATGTTCATCATAGGTACACTTCACTCTGAGAGACAAATTGAGAAAACAATCCAGAAAAATCATTATTGTATAAACGACACCTGTCCACAAGCCTCAGTCAGACTCAAACTCAACCATGACCAGGACCAAAGAGCTGTCAAAAGAACACCAGGAAGAAGAGTGTAGACCGCACCAGGCTGGGAAGAGTGAATCTACAATAGGCAAGCAGGTTGGTGTGAATAAATCAACTGTGGGAGCAACTGTAAGAAAATGGAAGACATACAAGACCATTGATAATCTCCCTCGATCTGGGGCTCCACGCAAGATCTCATCTCGTGGGGTCAAAATGATCATGAGAACGGTGAGCAAAAAGCCCAGAACTACACGGAGGGACCTGATGAATGACCTGCAGAGAGCTGGGACCAAAGTAACAAAGGCTACCATCAGTAACACACTACGCCGAGAGGGACTCAGATCCTGCAGTGCCAGGCGTGCCCCCCTGCTTAAGCCAGTACATGTCCAGGCCCGTCTGAAGTTTGCCAGAGAGCATGTGGATGATCCAGAAGAGGATTGGGAGAATATCATGTGGTGGGTTGAAACCAAAATAGAGCTTTTTGGTAAAAACTCAACTAGTCTTGTCTGGAGGAAGAAGAATGCCGAGTTGGGGCATACCTACTGTGAAGCACGGGGGTGGAAACCACAGATTAATCATCACCGCCCAAGGAGGTTGGGTCCCTTTTTGAGTCTTGGTCCTCCCAAGGTTTCTTCCTCATAACACTTGGAGTTTTTCCTTTCCACTGTCGCCAGAGGCTTGCTCAATTTGGGATTGGACGTAGTTATTAGGAGATAATCTAAACTTGTAAAGTTGCTTTAAGACAATGCTCCATTGTAAAAAGCGCTATATAAATAGATATGACTTGACTTGAAACATCATGCTATGGGGCTGTTTTTCTGCAGAGGGGACAGGACGACTGATCCGTGTTAAGGGAAGAATGAACGGGGCCATGTATCGTGAGATTTTAAGCCAAAACCTCCTTCCATCAGTGAGAGCATTGAAGATGGAACATGGCTGGGTCTTCCAGCATGACAATGATCCCAAACACACCGCTCTGGCAATGAAGGAGTGGCTCTGAAAAAGCATTTCAATCAGTGGCTGACTAAATACTTTTTTGCCTCACTGTATGTGGAAAGGCGAGATGAGTTGGGCAGCGATCCAGTCAGTAATGCGGTAAGACGCAAACGTTTGATCTGACCCTGGGAAGACCGTACTAGCTCAACAATGTCAACACCAGAGAGAAAGAGGAGAGTCCATATATGGACACATTTCACATTTGATATCTAAAAAAACAAGAGTATTTGTAAACCGTGTGGGGCGAAAATCTTCGACAAAAACACAACAAAGTTTAAACATCTGCAGGCATCATCCTGAAACTGTGGTCAAGCTATCAGCACCTAAACAGCAATTAAGTAGGGATTAAAATATGTTTTCAGTTCGTGATGTGGATATAGTTTAACTTTGTCTGAAAAGTTTTCATACTATATTTAAGGAGTATTCGGGTAACATAACTCCATTTTATATTGGAATTATGAATAAATGCTTATAAAGCATGCACATGTATCCGATGTTTAATAAAGCTCATAATATATTATTTATTCTAACTTGATTCTATGTACATTATCTCACGAGTGTCCACACCGAGCTTGAAGCAGATCTTTGATGGAAATTGAGTTTTGGTGACCACTTTTCTGTGTACAGTTATTATAATGCATGCATACAGACCTGAGCTTATATCTCAATTAGATCTCATAAAACATCATCCATTTGAACTTGATTCTATTCTAGAATATCTGCTCAATGTCCACATCGAGTGTGAAGCAGCCCTATGGTGGACATTTTGAGTAATAACCACTTTTATTACCCATCCGTGCATGTAGATGTTTCATCTAAAAAGGGAAATGTTTAAAAAAAGCATTTATGTATTGCAGCCTTTACATTTCATATTTTAGTTAGTAGCTAAAGCTACTGGAGATTTAGTCGACTACAATCTTATTATAATTAGTTGACAAAAACTAAACTAAAACTAACAACAATTCAGATGACTACATTATGACTAAAACTAAATTACATTACAGTCTTAGTCGCCAAAAGACTGACTAAAACTAAAACAATTTGCTGTCAGAATTAACACTGTTCCCCACTAAACGACAAGAGATTTGCCAACACTTTACTTTAAATAAGCTTTGTGTTTGTGGTGGCAATGTTACGCTGCTCGGCAGTTTTTTCTTCCGCGTGCACTGTGTGGTTGGTGTAACTGTTGTGATATAAAGACAGAGCTCGGCGATTGGGGAACACTCACTCAGCATTGCTGTGCTGATGTCCACACCGACCCAGTGATGTCCTTCCTCTGTTAAATAGTCTCCACTGAGTCCCGATCCACAGCTGAGAACCGAACAACATCAAGCCATCAGAGAACGTTTACAATGCACACTATTCATTTACTTAGTTAGCCACAATATTCTAACTGAACTGAGTCGAACTCTTTTAGCCCTACGTGAAACTGACACTAACGCAAAGGCTTCTGTGGGTTAGGGAGCTTTAATTCTGTTCTCTGGCCGCAAAACATAAGTTGGCAAGTTTTCATGCTGGCTAACTGTACTTATAAAAACGTTTGGTGGTTCACATGATCACAACTGATTTTTTTTCCTTGTCAAGGGAGGAGGGAAAAGAACTGCTTACCATCAAATTCATCAACAACAAACGTAGGCGTTCGCATTTCAGTCAGCACCTACCCGACGTCCAGCAGGAAACACGGCACGTCCTCGGGTAAGTTCAGCAGCTCCACGGCTCGCTCTGACATCTGAGTCTGGATCTCCATCATGCGAGAACTTTCCAGAACACAGGATAACCGTTACATCATCATCATCATCCCCCTCATTCGTCAGCATTTCAGAGTAAATCTACTCTCAGGTCAAGATCACAGTGTGGAGACCCACACACCCACAACAAAAAGGCACTTACTTCTGCGAGTACTTCTGCGCTTCCTCCTCGTTATAAAACTGTCAACAAGTGAAACCATCAGCGCATCAGTGGAGTGGACAGCACACCTACACAACATTTCTGTTTCTAGACTGGCTGTGTGACAGTTCCTTAATGGCTACTGAAGTGCCCTGTGAAGGAGCGCCACCATTCTGTACGTCTGTCCGAAAACTATGAAAATGGCAGTACCCATACTGCACCACAGGGCTTGGTTTAAAGACTCATTAATGCCCACTGCATTGTCAAAGGTCATACAGGTACATACTTAATATAAATGTGTGTATACAAACACACATGACATGCACACAAACGTGTACTAGATAATATACACTTGCAGGCACACACACGTTATAACAACACACTCAGAATTCACACTACATAAGTCACACACATACACACCATGTTATATACACCCCCACACACAATGCAGATACTACATAATATACAGTGGTGCTTGAAAGTTTGTGAACCCGTTAGAATTTTCTCTATTTCTGCATAAATATGAATAAAAGTCCTGACATTTTCCTTTAGAATTCTGATATTATTCAGAATTCATTGTTCCATCAATGATGGCAAGCCCTCCTGGCCCAGATGCAGCAAACACTGAACCCAAACACTGCAGACACTACATTAATATAAACAGTACACACTACAAGAGTATTTATAAGTCTTTCATTTGCTCACCAGTTCTGGAGGAGCCATGTGCTCCGGTCTGCGACAACTAGACATGATTATTAAAGATGAAGTGACTAATATTAGAGTATTAAAGCAAACCAGTTTGTTACTGATAAACAATAAAAAAATAACGAAAAAAGAACGCCCAAACAGCCACACTGTTCACTACACAAACACGTGAACTCCAGATGACGTCACTTCTCCGCGACACGGCTCGATTTTATTAAAGGAGCGGATGTTTTATTTATTTTCGTATTTCTATATTTGCTTTTGACATAGAGTGTGCATGGGGTTGTGGGGTCGTGTTATTTTAAAATCTATACATGTGCTTTAAACATTGTGTTTATGCCAGAAAAGCGTGTGCAAGTTATTGAAATGTGATAAATGTCCATTTGAGTTTTTTTTACGTAACTAGTTGTATTCTTTTATTCGTTCGGTTTTTATTCGGTTTCTGTTCTCGGATTGTTAAAAAATTATGAAATAAATAAATACAATAATAAATAAAAACGAACTCTTATGCTAGTACTGTACTACAAAGGCACAAACGCGATGGTTCAGCAGCGCCACCTCTTGGCCAGCTTGAGTACTGACAGTACGTTTGAAAGACAGGACGTTAGTGTGAAACTTGCTTTAAACTCGTTATTATTTAGTCTGGTTGTTGTTTTGTGGCCTTTTTTAATATGTTTTGAACGTTTTTGGCTCTTCGTTGCTAAACCGGACCCGCAGCGCCGCTGTTACAGCTGTAGTTGTCCGGTACCGGATCCGTAATGGCGGAGTTCTGCGTGTGGCTGAGAGCCGGAGCGTTTAGGCTCACTGCTGTTACACCGGGCTTCAGTCTCGCTGTACCGGACCGAGCGCATTCAGGATTAATGGTGCTGTTGGACGGTGAGGAAGGCCGGTGTGTGAGAGCTGAGCCGCCGTCCCCGCTGCTGCTCTTCCGTGACGGGACGGAAACAGAGCTGAGTCCGCCTCCGAGTGCAGCGCACAGCGGATCCGCTTTCAGTCATAACCGCTCCTGTACCGGCGCTGTACGGTTCCTAAATTCCAGCAAAAACAATTCAGTACATCCAGGTCACTTCAGGACTTACAGCACACTACTGA
>JAJAGP010005015.1:0-39337 GCA_025084515.1 Ancistrus triradiatus | reverse complement strand
AGCCTGTGCACACTGGCATTGTGTGCAAACTACAGGATGACTCATGAAGTGCATTAGAAGCCGCACTTGCCGCAGTAGCTGAGGCTATTAATACTGTATGTTCATAATAATCAGGGAAACATTTCACAGTGCAGCCATTATGCTTTAAGAGTCTATTATGTACTATAGGAGAGCACTTTAGTTGATAGTGAAGTGACTCCTTGACTTTCGTCAAGCCTTTAGAACTTAAATAAGGAGGTGGTATATAGGATGAATATGAATATTGGCTAAGGTTTTAAAATAGCAGTAAGCATCAGCTCATGGAAACCAAATTAATGGAAGCAATAGTGCAAAGAAGTAATGTATCACAAAGAGTGTTGATTCACTCATACCAGCTCAACACCCTCTAACACACCACCACCACATCAGTGTGACTGCAGTGCTGAGAATGATCCACCACCCAAATAGTAGCTGATCTGTTCTGGTCCTGTGGGGGTCCTGACCATTAGAGAACAGATCGATTGATCGAACAAAGTAGGTAATCTGTAATTGTAGAAGTACTATGTGCAGTCGCCACTAAACCTTATATAAAAAATATAGAAGAAATATAGAAGACCTAAGACTTTTGCATTGTACTGTATTCATTTCAATTTGATTCCCTAAGCGCTGTATTTAACATTTCTGTCAAGCATAAATGAAACTGTAACTTGTCTTAAACCATAGCTCAGGAGACCCTTTGTACAGTATGTGAGCATTATATGTGAGATGGGAGCTGTTTTTTTCGATGTTGATAATTATCTCCTCGATTGAGAGCAAGCTGAGCAAGCTGTAGACACCACTGAGTCAATGGCGAGGGGGTGTTGGGGATCGAAACAGTAAGAGAGAAAGGCAAGGAATGAAAGAATATAGGGAGCAGAACTTGATTAATAGCAACCAAGGAGTGTAGAGGATAAAACACAGTCTCTGATTATGATTAAGGTCTTATTATGTCACCACGAGGCACTCCAGTAATCAGAGCAAGCCACGAGGATGGGCTGTTCCTCAAGGAGTGCTCCTTCAGCAAACTATGGCTCAGCGATGACACACAGGCTGACGTACGTACACACAACCTAATTAGCATAGACCGTACATGAGACAAGAGACAACAGGTCCCTAATGCGTCCCTCAGCTGCAGCTCACGTCACTCTGGTTAATAGTAGCAGCTGTCCTGTACGTTAGGGATGATAAGGACACAATAACAACAATGTCTTTTAAGTCCACGATTTTGAACAATATGAAGTTTACAGTTGGAATAGTGCAACAACAATTAAAAATCTCCTTTTAATCATCTTGGTTCTTCTAACAGTACTTAAAGAGCAAGCGTATAATAGGCTAAGAAAAAGCTGCATGAAAATGTTGTCATTTAAGTAATCAATCACAACAATCACAAGTTCTCGACTTTCGCTTCCAAACTACACTGGAATTTATTTTAAACGCTGTAATTCATACAAAACTGCAACTTCTTATTGAACAAAACAAATAAAGTGACAAATCACCTTTCAACATGAGCCTTTCAACCAAAATGGTGTCATTTCTGTCCCCAGGACATTACCAACGGTGTCATTTCTGTATAGATAATTAATATAACTAACTATAATACAGCATTTTATTATTAAGCAAAATTTCCTACACAGTAAGGTATTAAAACAGTACTAAATACCTAGAAGACTGAAAAATAGCATTTGTTAGCTGTCCCTGGTCAACTAATGAAATATACCGGTAATTATTTACAGATGGGAAATCACTACATATCCCATCTGTGCCTTAATATCCATAATATTTTACTTTAATATACACATTTTAGTCATGTTTCACTCAGGCTTGTTACCCTAAAATATTCCCACTTCTGAAAATCAGGGAACATACCACAAGTCACATGTTCAAAAGGGAATTGTATCATCTGGATCTTCTGAACACCATGGGAAGACCAAATGTAAGTTCTCTCTTTTTTGACTGAGAATCTCAACTTACTATCCTGTTAATGAAATTATTTTTGTAGATGTTATTTGTTATTGTAAAAATACAGTTTTTTGGTAAATGTGAATGTGCTCAGTGTCCTGATGCTCTTAGTATGGATGCTATGTGGTTACATTTTATGTATCTGCTCATAGAAAGAGTAATAGTAACAGGAGAAACCACATGCATATATAAAATAATAATACATAAAGTTGCCTGAGATTGTCCAGTACTTGTTATGGATAGTTAAATGTGTTAGTTGTTAGATTCAGTGTTGGAAAACTATAGAAAATGAAGTTTAACTTTTAAGTTACAACAGGCAAATGGCACCCATTCGGCGGAATGACTCATATTTTCTCAAAATTGCCTCACTGCATAACCAGCTCCCTGAGAGGAAACAACATAAAAGCTGAAAATGGTCTACAAAAAATTACACCTTTATTACCTTTATTTATTATCTATTAAAAGCAGTTCTCAGACATGCCCCCCACTTTGGGAACCACTGATCAATCAATCATTTAGCTCAAAGATAATAATGAAATAAGCCACATCTTAGACTCTGGAAATCTCCGTAGTAAAATATTAGTAATTCTGACCTCTGGTTATGCCGTAATTGGACACTTCCTATTACAGAAACTTAAGAGTCCCAAAGTTTCCATTTCCAACTTAAATGACAGACGTTCTCAGTGTTGTTTTCCACTAGAATAGAATGTTATTATTGCATTAAGCGCTAATCAAGAACCACTAACAGCTGGCGGGCCAAATAATGACCAAATCATGATAAACTGGCCAGCAGTGGTGCTATTTCACTCATTACTGGGCAGGACTGTAATGACACAGCAAAGTTTGTTCATGACCATCTTTACCTCAGGTTGTACCCTCCTGTTACGGCGGTCCTGTCCTCCCAAGTAGTTCCGGAGGAACTCAAAGCCACAGCAGGCTGTCGAAGTTCCATCTTCCCACATGACAGGACTTCCAGTCCATGCTGCTCTGGCCTTCGGCTCCCCTTAGTTAGGCAACATTAGTCCATGTTGAACACACACTCCGATAACTGACCAATGAACTAAGCTACTCCTCATTTTGAGAGCGGATGCTTCCGCTCCATCCGAGGTCCACCACTCCCATCCAAGACTTGTCTGTCCTCACCGTCCAGTCTGTCTTCTGAAATTACGAGCAAGCGGTGGATGTGAATTTCTCATGTTCTGGAGCTTTATCAGATCTCGGCTTCTGTCCTTTATAAGCGTGTGGGTCTTCTTCATGTGCTCTGCTCTGTGCTCCATGAGCCAGGCTCTAACTCGGCAAGAGTTGGGCGGATGAAAGTGCACAGGAAGCCCAACGGCATGCGGCGAGGACGCCACAAGGGACCCATCCTGAGCCGGAGACTGACTTGCAGGGGCTCTCAGCACTATCTTCCTCTTCCTGCTCCAGGGGCGTGAGAGAGGGCGGGCGAGCTCCTTTAAGAGCCCAAAGGAACAGCCATTACCAGGTCCTCCTGATTTGCCCCTCCCTAGCACTGTCGATGGGCGCTGTCATATTTCCTCCCCTTTCGCTGCTCCCATTCCCAGCAGGATGCTGGCAAACATCTGCGAGGTGCAGAGATGAAATCCTATCCCCCAGCGAGCAAACGCAGGCTTCAGGCTCAGCCGCAGCACTTATAGCTCCAGAACGGTGAAAGTTAGCACTGCCCTTCATAATACAATCTCAGCCATTTCCGCGAGGCATCATATTCACCTCTGTGGAGTCTTGGAGGAGCATCAGAGGGCTGATAACGAGGTGTGTGTGCACCACTTAAACTGGACTAAATAGCTTTGAGTCTATGTGGTCGAGCTGAGGAGGGGAAGAGGCCCACCTGTCATAGACGTTACGAGCCTGTCATGCAATGTAAATGTTGTGCTTCCACAAGTTTCAAAACCAGCATGACTGCCAATAAAGGACACACATAAATATCCAAAGTGGAGGCTAAACGGCTGAGGCCACTAGTAAAAGTGTTTCTGAAAGTGTTTGCATTTTTCTTTAATTGAACACAATGATTTCATTGCAAATAATGAAATCAGCAAAACAATTTGAGTCAAATCTTGTCAAATTTCAGAATTGATTAGTACTTGGTATGTTCCCCCTCTTGACAGCATACACTTGATCCCAGGTAGTGCAGCATGGGTCATTTCTGTGTGAAGTCTGCATGTCCTCCCCCTCCCCCGTCCAGGTTTTACTCTGGGTACCCTGATTTTGTCCAACAATAGAAAGACGTATTAGGTTAATTGGACCATATTAGGTTAATTGGAGTTTCTAAAGTGAGTGAGCGTGTATTAGTGAGTGACTGTGTGTGCTTTACGATGGATTGGCACCCTGTCTAGGGTTGTTCCTTGCACCTGTGTTGCCGGCTGTGCACCGACTTCCCCGCGACCCTGACCAAGGATTAAACGGATAAGGAAATTAATGAGTCAATTCTTGGCTTACTCTGTATTCAGGTGCCACAATAAATGCTTGATGGGCTTCAGGTCATGTGCCTATGGTGGAAAGCCAATGACAGTCTGCACTCCTTGATCTTTTTTGGTCTTCAAGTAGTTGCAAAGCTTTGAAGTATGCTTTGGGTCATTATCCTGCTGCAGCCTAAACCCTTAACCACAAAGATCCACACAAGTATGTTCACTAGTGCACTCAAACTTCAGGTCTCCACTGCACATGTAAATAATGTTTATGATCTCAATTATAGGAACACCAGCATTTTTCAACCTAACTAATGCAGCTCTAGCATATAATCAAAGGATAATGGATGTTACTGAGAAAGCCACTGCTCTCCAAAAAGAACATTTCTGCTCGTCTGTAGTTTGCTAAAGATCACGTGGACAAGCCAGAAGGCTATTGGAAGAACGTTTTGTAGAGACCAAATTATAACTTTTTGGTTTAAAAGAAAAGCGATAGGTTTGGAGAAAGGAAAACACTGCATTCCAGCATAAGAACCTTATCCCATCTGTGAAACATGGTAGTGGTAGTATCATGGTTTGAACCTGTTTTGCTGCATCTGGACCAGGACGGCTTGCCATCATTGATGAAACAATGAATTCTGAATTATATCAGAGAATTCTAAAAGAAAATGTCAGGACATCTGTCCATGAACTGAATCGCAAGAGAAGGTGGGTCATGCAGCAAGACAACGACCCTAAGCACACAAGTCGTTCTACCAAAGAATGGTTAAAAAAGAATAAAGTTACTGTTTTGGAATGGCCAAGACAAAGTCCTGACCTTAATCCAATGGAAATGTTGTGGAAGGACCTGAAGCGAGCAGTTAATGTGAGGAAACCCCGCCAACATCCCAGAGCTGAAGCTGTTCTGTACGGAGGAATGGGCTAAAATTCCTCCAAGCTGGTTGTGCAGGACTGATCAACAGCTACAGGAATCGTATAGTTGCAATTATTGCTTTACAGGGTGGTCACACCAGATACTGAAAGCAAAGGGTCACATACTTTTGCCACTCACTAATATGTAATATTGGATCATTTTCCTCAATAAATAAATGACCAGTATAATATTTTTTTGTCTCATTTGTTTAACTGGGTTCTCTTTTATCTACTTTAGGACTTGTGTGAAAATCTGATGATGTTTTAGGTCATATTTATGCAGAAATATAAAAAATTCTAAAGGGTTCACAAACTTTCAAGCACCACTGTACATGAATATGAGGCACATATACTGTCTAGATGTGCCTCACTACTTCAGTGCAGGACTCACTATATATATATATATATACGCACACATCATGTCATATTCATTATAGTCTTTTTTTAAGTGAGAATAAAAGCAATTTATGCACAATTCCATACTTTTATCTTTATATATTTGGTTTTTACATGAGTGAGTCGAATAGATATTCGAATGTTGGTTTTAATCATTTATTATTTGTAGTTAATCATCATTCTTTATTACCAACAGCCTTCTGATTATTTGTACAGTCAAGCCACCACTGTTTAACATTCAAGTAATGCTGCAGCACTCGATGCACTCGTACCCTACTGCTGTGCTGAAAATGATGCAATAAAAAAACAATATGTGACAAGTTGCAGTTGTGTGGTGGTTTCTATGTACTTATGGATAAGCTATATGGAAGGGTGAGAAATGTGCGTAGCAACAAATGAACTAAAATCAGTAACTGTCTACCTACAAAGTAACCTATTAGGTTGGATATGGGTGCAGGAACAAGTGTACAGTGGTGGTTTTTGTGAATCCTTTTGTGAACACTTCAATGTATTTTTCTGTATAAATAGGACCTAAAACAATCATCAGATTATCTATAGATATAGATATCTCTGAGTAGCAAAAAGTAATGTGAACCTTTGCTTTCAGTATTTGGCATTTCTTTTCTGCAGCAATAACTTCAGCTAACATTTCTGGTAACTGTTGGTCAGTCCTGCTTATCATCTTGGAAGAACTTTTAGCCCATTCCTCAAGAACAGCTTCATGTCTGGGATGTTGGTGAGTTCCCACACATGAACTACTCGCTTCAGGTACTTAAACAACATTTCTATTTGATTAAAATCGGGACTGTGACTTGGCCATTCCAAACATTAACCTACAGTAAGTCTATATTTGGTACAAGCTTGACTTGTATGTTTAGGGTCGTTGTTTTGCTTCATGACCCACATTCTCGTTAGATTCAGTTCACAGACAAATGTGCTACATTTTATTTTTGAATTTGGTTTTATAAAGCAAAATTCATTGTTCCAGCAATAATGAGTGTGTACACATGCACTTAATAATCCGATAATGATCGGATTTCTTCAGTTCTCCAGTTATTCAAGCGGTCATGTATACAGCATACTCCCATATAGAAATCATATTAAGTAATCCAATAAAGAGAGCTGGATTTTAATTGAGTAATCGGAGTACTAACAGCATGTACACATGATTTCCATCAGATTTGGCAATTTGCGAATGTGTACAGAACGGCTAACAGCAAAAAAAAAAAAACATGGTTGCCAGGTCCGTATATTACTAAACATCTGCCTTTTTTTGGCCTCTTCTCCCATTGACTTTAGCGGTCTTTGTCTCTCTGGAACTGGCAACCCCAAAATTAAACACCTCACGGAATTAACGGCAGTGAAACGGCTATCGAACAATTTGAGAACATTCTGAAACGCAGTATATACACAAGAAAATGAATAATTTGATTATTTAATATTAAAGTTCGAAATTTATGTCACATATTTCTGTGAGGTTATTGGCTGGTGGCAAAGTAGAAATCTGATTACTGCACGAGTCATGTAAACCCAGAGGTTTCCTTTATCTGATAACTCAAGTGCATGTAAACTCATTGATCGAATTACTGACAAAATCACACACTAAATGACAAGCGGTCCTGGTAACAATAATCTTGAATTTCCTGCATTTGTGCACAATGTTTGACTGTGGAATGGTAGAGTCCAAATTGTTTAGGATTTTGTAACCTTTTCCATCCTGATGAGCATCAACAACTCTTTCTCTAAGCTCCACTTTCACCAATCTCCTTTGTTCATACCACAATACACTTTCACAAATATGTTGTGAAGATCAGACCCCCGGTTTTTTAAATACAACAGGACACCCACTCACATCTGATTTTCATCTTACTGATTGAATCACCAGACTCTAATTTCACTTTCAAATTACCCGCTAAGCCAAGGAGTTCACATACTTTTGCCACTCATTGTTCTGTAACAAATAAATGACCAAGTATAACATTTTGTCTCATGTATTCAATTGGGTTCTCTTTATCTACTTTTAGGACTTGTGTGAAAATCCGATGATGGTTTAGGTCATATTTGTAGGACTGTGGTAGCCTAGCGGGTAAGGTACTGGACCTTGGACCAGAAGGTCCAGGGTTCAAATCCCACCTCTGTCAAGCTTCCACTGTTGGGTCCTTGAGCAAGACCCTTAACCCACAATTGCTTGGATTATAAGACTGTATCAATTGTAAGTCGCTCTGGATAATGGCGTCTGCAAAATGCTGTAAATGTATTTAGGCAGAAATATAGAAAATTCTAAAGGGTTCACAAACTTTCAAGTTGTATCTGTCTCACTTAAACCAGAGCCTTTTACAGGAAGCATTAAAAGCAAGCAGGACATGACAAAATTCCTCTTAGAATCACTGGTGACGATGACTAAACTAATGTTTTTTGTGGTACTGCTAAGCACACGGCTACAGTCACCACTGTGCAGTTCTGGGTATTGCTGTTCTCTGCTGAGTGAGTTGTATGATCGGCTAGGTAATAGTACAGCTCGGGCACACATGGCTTTATGGCATCTGCAGAGGCTGAACAGGTTTGTGCCATTCATTTGACAATAAGGTCATGTTATGGCTGGGAGGAGGCATCGCCTTCCAGTGGAAATGGGGATTAGTCATCGGATACAGGAGGAGCAGAAATCTTATCCGAATCAATTAATATGTAATCAGTGGGAGCTTAAATTTATATTTGAGATCAATATTTGGTTTATGAACGCTCATTTGCTTTCAGCTACAGTAATGCTGAAACATTTTAGACAATTGTTATTATATAATGCTTATAATAATACTTGAAATATTTCATTACATTTGCATTATTGTCAGTTTGCATTAATCTAGCAGGTTTTAAGATTACGTCTTAATCTTAAAGGTTTAAGTCAAGTTGTTGTAATATCCCCAACAAAAACACTATTAAAGTGTTTATGAGTGAATCAGACAGAGCTTCTGCAGTTTTAAACCCTCTCAGTCCAGCCACCAGCGTCCTGTAGGCATCATCCTCTGAGCACTGATGAAGGATTAGAGGATGACAAACACAAACTGTGCAACAACAGACCAGCTACTGTCTCTGACTTTGAAGCAATATGGTAGATGTGTCTAATAGAGGGCACAGTGAGTGAACAGTGTTTAAAAACTCCAGCAGCACTGCTGTGTCTGATCCACTCACACCAGTACAACACACTCTAACATACTACCACCACATCAGTGTCACTGCAGTGCTGAGAATGATCCACCACCCAAATAGTACCTGATCTGTGGTGGTACTGTGGGGGTCCTGACTATTACAGAACAGAGTGAAGGGGACTATCAAAGTATGTAGAGAAAAAGATGGCCTACAGTCTGTAAGTGTAGAACTTCAAAGTGCTTTTATATGGTAAGTAGAACTGATAAAATGGACAATGAGTGAAGAAACAAAAAGGTTGACCTAATAAGTGACCAGTGAATGTATAAAGCCTGAATATTTTCCTTCTATCCCATAATATCCAATCGACTTTCAACATTAGTTATCTATTCTATCTTTCTGTTTACATCTGTTTACATACATCTTTATTAGAAAAGTCAAGTCAAGTCAAGTCAGATCTGTTATATAGAGCTTTTTACAATGGAGCATTGTCTCAAAGCAACTTTACAAGTTTAGATTATCTCCTAATATCTACGTCCAATCCCAAATTGAGCAAGCCTAGGGCGACAGTGGCAAGGAAAAACTCCCTAAGTGTTATGAGGAAGAAACCTTGGGAGGACCAAGACTCAAGAAGGGACCTCCTTTGGCGGCGTAGATGATATACAACCATAAATTACAGTGGTACAGTGGTAAGCATTTAGTGTGACCTCCTGTTACACTTGAGCAATAGTAGCATCTGGCAGCTTCATTGGGATGCAAAGCTGACCCTTCTACAGCCTAAAGGAGCTTGAATGGTCTTTTTGGAAGGGTAGCAGTCAAGCAACCACTTTTTCAGAAGGGGAACATGGTGAAAAGGCTAAGATATGTTAAAGCTCATTGGAATGAAGATAAATGGAAAAGAGGATTATGAAGCAACGAATCCAAGTTTGAAATTTTTGGGTCCAATCACCAACATGTTATTTATGGCCATTACACCATTGCTAAAACAACAAATCTAATGGTGGCCTAAAACTTTTGCACAGTACTGTATACACCCTACAAATGAAGCTGGAAATGATGGAATATTCGTTTAACATCAGGCCATAGGTCAGGCCATAATTCTCACAACTCTACTCATAACAATTTATTTAACCTCCCATAATTTATTCATTCAAGCCTTTTGACCTAGGCTTGTGGTTCACGCCGTAACCATGCTCCTTCCCACTGAGCACAGGCATTAGTCAGGTGTTAATGTACTGTAATAATAGGCCTATAGTATAAATGCATGAGCCACACATTGAGCCACATAGACTGTTTGAACTGCTGCTGTCGTGGAACCTCACCTTTAAAATTGCAGAAGACACCCACAACATCCAATTTCATAACTCAATATATTATTTATTATTTTAAAGTGTTCAAGTAGATTTCTACCTTCTTCCTACTGGTGGTTCTAGACCATATAACGTTAGGTGGGGTTATGCTGGGACCAGTGGCTATGTTAGAAGGGTCAGTTACTCTCTACCTAAATGTGCATGCTTGCATTAAGTCAGTCACACTCAAGGCAGAGACCAAGAGTGGCTTGGACCAAGACCGAGATGAGACCAGTTTATGTTTTTTTTCACCATACAAGAATAAAAAGACGAAAATGGAACTTCTGGAACCAAGTGAAGGTGCTGATTCTGTTTTCCTTCTTCTCTCAAACTTAATCAGAAGTCACTACATAAAGCCAACTGAATATAGCCAAACAACATCCATTCTAACCAATTTGATTAATAAGTGTGAAAACTTAATAACATTTCAATCTGCCCTTGAACAAAAACTATCCTAAACGATCCTAAGGAAGTAAATTGAGCGGGTGAAAATGCACACTTACAATCTTAACGTCAGACTATTCAAAATAAAACGTGTTCACTGACTGGATACTGAACGAGAAGAACAGTAACTTGTTTTTCCCTGTTAGCCAGTCTGAGTGCAGTGTTTTATTTAGGCATGTAGAGAAAGAACTGATTTATTCTGTTTGAATGGAGTGTTGATATTCAGTAATAATAGAAAAAACGTTCAGTTTATAATTAATGTTACCTCAGACAGAAGCATTGGACTCGGCTGGTCTCGACAACAATTCCACCTTCCCCCGAGACCAAGACAAGATCAAGTCCAAATGAAGTCGAGACCAAGACTGCTCCTTTATGGTCTTGAGAAAGAGACTGGACTTGAGTACTACAACACTACCAGGAAAGAAATCCAAACAAAGGGATACCAGGACTTCATGCCACCAGTAAACGAAGCCACACAAAAATGTACCTGGACATAACGGTGCCATTTACTGAAGCCACACAAAGACATACCTGGACTTAATGTTGCCACGAATAGGTCAAGACAGCTCACCTGGCCAGAGGTGGGATATGAACCAAGATGGCTCAGCGTTAGCTAGTGCTCAACTGACTATGTCACTCTGGTTTGTATCCCACCTCTGGAAAGTTGAGGTCCGTCAGTTTATAAGTTGCATTTCAGTTATTGGCATCCATATGGTTGCGATCCATATAGTTTCCAGGCTAATATTTGATTGTCTGTTCAGTAGCTTCATCCTATTAATAAAGAACACACAAACAAAAGTCTCTGCCCTGAACCGTCATCCAAACATCACTTCTGGCTGATGATTGACTGACTAGACATATGGAAGTAAAAATGTTATTTCTAAATGATTACATTAAAACAAAACTGAAAAGAGATTGGGAACTAAATATGTTTGCTCTAACAAATTAGTGACCACTGTGCAAGAGCAGGCATATGGTCGTCATGTAACATGCCACATTCTCCCAGGGGCATAAAGTTTTATATAGTCCAAGCAAATGCGGCAGGTTATATTTGTGTAATGAACAGAGACGCTCCATAAAAAGATAGCAAACTGTCACTTCTGCTTGTCTACTTTAGTATTTTAGGAAACACACTAAACGGTAGTAAACATATACGCAACAACTGCTGAAACGGTTGTTTATGTAGTCTATTTGTATTACCCCCTAGCTCAGTGTGACTACAAACTACATATCCCAGAAGTCCACAGTGTGTAAATTGTATTACAAGTCCCTGGTTTACAATGGCCCAGTTTATGATTTTTGACGTTATGATGGGAATCAGATAACACACATAAATACACATTAAGCAGAAAATGTACTTTGAATTTCTCTTACATGCTAAATGGGGAAATCGGGAGTGTGTGATGGAGTGTTTTTAAAGATTAAAGTGATTTAAGCATAGGCTAGGCTATGATATATACAGTATACATTAACCTCCTCGGTTAATGATACATTCAACATACGATGGATTTGTTGGAACGTATCCCCTTTGTAAGTAAGGGACTCACTGTATACTGATATTTGTCCATCACAGTTCTAAGTTGGGATTTTTCAGCATCAGGGAAGATCCCCCAATCGATCTCCCCACCCTCAGACACAGCCATTTGTCTGCATGTGACACCCAAGCTAACCGAAAGGCACCACTAAGACTTGAACCCAGATCGCTGTGAGATGGAAATATAAAAATATACAGTACTGTGCAAATGTCTTAGGTCAGATTAGATATACCATTGTTTTACATGGACATATGTAATTATTTATCTGTCTCTTTATTAGAATACAACCAAAACACACAGGAAATTTGTATCCACTGTTAACAACTGAAAAAAAAAACAGCTTCTACAGGCTACAGTGGCAAGTACAGTATTTAGTATGCCATCCCCTTACACTTGAGCAATAGCAGCAAGTGGCAGCTTCTTCGGGATTCCGAGTTGACCCCTGTACAGTCCAAAGAGGCTTGATCAGGAAGGGTTTTTTTGGAAGGGTAGCAGCAAAAAACACTTTTTCAGAAGGGGAACAGGGTGAAAAGGCTAAGATATGCAAAAGCTCACAAAGACTGGAATGAAGATCAGTGGAAAAGAATATTTTGGAGGGACAAATCGAAGTTTTTGGATCCAATCACTGATATGTTTTATATATGGTAATTATACCATTGCTGAAACAACAAATCTAATGGTGACCTAATTCATGTCTTTGGACTATGGGAGGGAACTGGAGCACCCACGCAGACACGGGGAGAACATGCAAACTCCACACAGCCACACAGAGTCCAGGAACTGGGGAGATTGGTGCCTTGAGGCGCCTACGTTAACCACCCGTGCCATTTTTTTATTATTTGAAGTTTCCAGATTTTCCCAAAGCAGTTTCCCCAAAACAACCACATATTCTGCGTTCTTATCCAATCCCACAGACATTGAGGTGATTTAACATTGTTAACACCATTTAAGAAACACACACATTCACAATGTTGGCATTCTATACAGCTGAGCATTTCACACACTCTCACCCACACCCCCAAGTAGTCTTATAACTGCCAAAATTACATAAAGGGAACAGAATGCCCCATCCTGTCGATCCTGCACCATATCCTACATTTGCAAGAACGTTATCTGGTTTGACTTACAACATATGTGTTTGATCAGAGTCCACAGCCCTGCAGTCCAGACACATCATTCAACTCTCTGGCTAATTAAGAAGCATTTTGTGAGTGCCACTGATCTCCACAACTCCTACATCCCACTCTCTTACATACTTTACCTCCTTCCTGCTCTTCTCTCTTTCCTTTTCCTCTGAGTTCACCCACGGGCCCATGTCCGCTTTATGTCCACCGGCGAGCAGCTGTCAGGTCGGCTCTGAGCTAGAGCGGTGCAGCAACTACCAGAGAAAAGGGTGTGAGTATCACACAGCTCTTGCCAACGATCTGACTGGCTGCTGATGACATGCTTAGCCAAGATGAAGGAAGCAACCTGAGGCTCGGCCAGTGAGTGAAGGAGGCAGGTGCCCCATGGCTGTCATATACTGGCTGAGTTATGTCTTGTGAGTTAAAGAAGGCTATCATGATTTAAGCTTGGCTTTAAGTTGACTGAGTGATTTGTGAACCATGGGATCATCTTCAAATTCCACTTGTGTTTAGTTCTCTTTCTGGTAACTACAAAACATGCTCCTGTTTCTAGTCATTTAATTGTAGCTTGCACTCTTCCTTGACTTACCTTACTTGTCAGGCTTCTTTCATAAAAGGATCTGCCAAGAGACTGCTCCTAAATGTAATATAAATGTAGAAACAGATCTGTAGTGGCCTAATGATTAAGGGACTGGACTATGGTCCAAAAGCTCAAGGGTTCAACTCCCATCTATGTCAAGTTGCTGCTGTTATATTATTGAGAAAGACACTTAAGCCACAATTTCTTTATTTGTTCGAGTATATTAGTCTGGATAAAGGTTCTTTTTCATGTTTTGGGGCTGTGGTGGCCTAGCGGTTACGGTACTGGACTATGGACCATAAGGTCCAGGGATCAAATCCCAACTTTGCCAAGATGCCACTGTTGGGTCCTTAAGCAAGGCCCCTAACCCACAATTGCTTGGACTGTATCAGTTGTAAGTCGTTCTGAGAAAGGGCATCTGCCAAATGACTAAATGCCACCCTAAGGTATCTGTATGGTATAAAAGAAACACCAGATCTTAGTGTCTTTGTAAGGTGGTTAGCACTTGACCTGGGTTCAAGTCCCAGTTTAGCCTCTGCCTGTGTGGAGTTTCTGTGTTATCCTAGTGTATGTTTGGGTTTCCTCCAGGTACTCTGGTTTCCTCCCACATTCCAAAGGAAATCTAAGGACAACTGGCATCTCTAAAGTGTCCCAGTGTGAGCCAGTGTGAATGAGTGTGTGTGTTTGCTTCATCCTTGTGCCCTGTGCTGTTGGCTATGCAACAGCCCACCACAAATTGGACTAGCTGGAAGAATGTTGGACAGTATCTGTATTGATACTGACACTTACACACAGTGTTGGTATCAGCAATAGAGAGCACCAAGACCATGAAGCAGTTACTGACACACATGCTTGTCACTAGATGAAGCTTAACCGAAGCCATCAGCATGTCCGGGGTGTGGGATTATTTCTCGCTTGAGATGAGCAGTATCAAAATGCCTTCTGCAAATTCTGTGATGCCAGTATTCTGAGAGGGGGCTGAAATGTAAATATAATCAACAATTAAAAAGCTTAGTACAATTATGCTTCCCTACTTGTGCTTGTTACTGCATTATGACAAATTAAGTAGTTAGGTTAGATAGAGTTGGTATCAGTATTGGTACTTGGTCTTGGCAGATATCAGAAGGAAAAAAGTGGCATCGGTGCATCCCTAATATGGTAATATGGTGTATATATAGTGGGGCAAAAAAATATTTGGTCAGCCACTGATTGTGCAGGTTCTCCTACTTAGAAAGATGAGAGAGGTTGGTAATTTTCATCATAGCTACACTTCAAATATGAGAGACAAAATGAGAAAAAAAATCATGGAAATCACATTGTAGGATTTTTAAAGAATTGAATTGTAAATTATGGTGGAAAATAAGTATTTGGTCAATAAAAAAAGTTAAATTCAATACTTTGTAACATAACCTTTGTTGGTAATGACAGAGGTCAAACATTTCCTGTAAGTCTTCACCACGTTTGCACACACTGTAGCTGGTATTTTGGCCCATTGCTCCATGCAGATCTCCTCTAGTGCAGTGATGTTTTGGGGCTGTCGCTGGACAACATGTTGGGAGACTGGCTAGGCCACTCCAGGACCTTGAAATGCTTTTTATGGAGCCACTCCTTCGTTGCCCGAGCAGTGTGTTTTGGATCATTGTGGGGAAGACCCAGCCACGTTCCATCTTCAGTGCTCTCACTGATGGAAGGAAGTTTTGGCTTAAAATCTCATGGCCCCGTTCATTCTTCCCTTAACATGTATCGCGTCTTGTCCCTTACAGAAAAAGCCCCAAAGATTGGTTTTGTTTCCACCCCATGCTTCAAGTAGTAGGATGGTGTTCTTGGGAGGATGCAACTCAGCATTCTTCTTCTCCAAACACGGACGAGTGAGTTTTAGCAAAAAAAAGTCTATTTTGGTTCATCTGACCACAGTATATTCCCCCAATCCTATTTCGGATATCCATAGGCTCTTGGCAAACTTTCAGACGGCTGGAGATGTACTGGTTAAGCAGGGGGTTTACCCATGACACTGCAGGATCTGAGTCCCTCTCGGCGTGTGTGTTTACTGATGGCAGCCTTTGTTACTTGGGTCCGCCTTTGCAGGTATTCATCAGGTCCCTCTGTGTAGTTTGGGAATTTTTGCTCACGTTCTCCTGATCATTGGGACACAACAGGATGAGGATCTTGCGCGGGAGCCCCAGATTGAGGGGGATTTATCAAGGTCTTGTATGTATTCCAATTTTCTTACAATTGCTCCCCACAGTTGCTTTATTCACACAAACCTGCGTGCCTATTGAGATTTCACTCTTACCAAGCCTGGTGGCAGGTCTACATTTTCTGTTCTGGTGTCCTTTGACAGCTTTGGTCTTGGCCATGGTTGAGTTTGGAGAGTCTGACTGTTTGAGGTGTGGACATGGTCTTTTATACAAGATAATGAGGCAAACAGGTGCCATTAATACAGGTAACGAGGGGAGGGACAGAAAAGAGCTTCTTAAGGAAGAAGTTACAGGTTTGAGAGCAGGAAATCTTGCTGTTGTGAGTGACACCAAATACTTCCAAACTAATTTACATTAAATTCTGTAAAATCCTAACATGTGATTGCCTGGATTTTTTTTTCTCCATTTTGTCTCTCATAGTAAAGTGCCCACCTAGTTGCGAAAAAAAATTACCAGACCTCTCTATTTCTTTCTAAGTGGAGAATCTTGCACAATCAGTGGCTGACTAAATTTATTTTGTGCCCTACTGTATAAGGCATACGCTAGCTGTGCATGAGTTGCTGGACAGTGCAGATCTCCAGCGCAGTACAGTGAGGATGGGCCAATGTAAACAACGGTACTGTATGTGTGCAGTATTTTGGCTCTTTAGTATATAATTACATAACCTGCAATTTCAGAGAGCTTATCATATATGTTAAGTGATTGCAGTGCCAGGGGACGCTCCTCTGTCCAGCTTCCCCACTATGAGACACGGCCAATTATGTGTCTGTATGACGCCCAGCATCCTGAAACATCTTTTTTCTGTGTGAAACAAGTTGTTGACCAGACATTACCATAGTTACATAGTCTTATTTGCTACTATAATGTAATTATAATGGGTATTTTCACAAGAAAACTGTTTGCAAGCGTCAGAGATGCCACTGAAAACACGAGTGGAACACTACCATCTATACAGCATTTTAAATTTATGGAAATTCAAATAAAGGAGCAAATAAAGGAGTACTACTTATAATAGGACAGGCCTCTGCTTGTGGATCAACAACATCCATAGTTAAACAACAGACTTTTATTTCCTTTTATATTTTGTTATTACTTTTAAGGCCTCAGTTATTAAAGCGGAACAGATCTTGATCAAATGGACGTTAAACAACACATATATGAATATAATAGGATATTCATACGTACGTCTGATTTTGGGCTATGTGATGTATGAGCTGGTTCAGTGCTCAGATACCATGTGTATTTGTAATCCATGGTGTATATGACTTAATGAGTTTGTTCCAGAAAGTAAATGCAGCGTGTTTGTAAAGGCCTTAGTTTTAATGTACTGTAGGTAAATGCACATATTTAGCTGGCATCATCCCTTTTAAAAACTATGCTCTTGCCCCCGTTCTCTTCATCACGTTCTTTATGCCATATTCCAGTGTCCTTTGTTTTCAGTTAAACTGCTTCTGATGGGATCATGTCTAATACATAGCAGCCCTCATTTACCTGCATCTGTGTACAGATAGTCTCACTATACAGGGCTGTCGTTATGATAATCAGTTATATGGATAAATATGATTTGGTCTTATATAATATTTTCCAAATGCTCTGAGCGGTTCTTTTAGTATTAAGCATGTGTGTGTTGCACGTGTGTTGTTGACAGTGATGGATTCAGACAAAGCCATGTTGTCATTAGCGCTGGGTCATGTAAAGCCAGGATGCCCTGCCAATCCAATTATGTCTTCTTGTGGTCACTCCCAGCTGTCCACTGTCCGTACTGCACTGTCAGTATTGTACAATACATTATTTCTTATCTTTGTATCTTTTATCAAATTTTAAACACCGATATCGAAAGCAAAATGAAAGTTGCTGTTTAGTGCCTTCAAGACTGCAATTCTCTTTTCTGTCAACAGGTGTCTTAAGTGCTCGCTTGTGCTAGTTTTATGTCATTCAGATGTGAATTAGATATACAGTGGTGCTTGAAAGTTTGTGAACCCTTTAGAAGTTTCTAAAGGGCTAATGAGGGGCAACGTGGAGTACAGAATCTACAAAAGAAAGTCCAAAACGGATGGAGCGGGAAACAGGAGAAAACCACAGCGGACAGAACCGCAAACAGAAGTAATCCACAGTAGTAAGTCCATAACCACAAAGGCAGAGTGATGGAAGGGCACCAAACGCTCAGGCGAAACCGAGACAATACTACCACAACAGCATCTCCAAAAGCGAAGCTTATAAGGAGCCGGCTCAACTGCGTTGCAGTTAGAAACAGCCCACCTAGCGAGAGGAGAAGAGTCCAAAACATTATCTTGGTCATGAAAAAAAGGAGATTCCGAAAGCCTCAGAAATATAGAAATTCTAAGGGTTCAACAAACTTTCAAGCACCACTGTATGTTATATTTGGTCATTTTTTATTGAGGAAATGATCCAATTTACATATTGAGTGGCAAAAAGTATATGAGCCTTTGCTTTCAGAATCTGGTGTGACCCCTTTGCACAGCAATAACTGCAACTAATTGTTTCCAGTAACTGTTGGTCAGTCCTGCACATTGGCTTCACCTCTGGGATGTTGGTGGGTCTCCTTACATGATCTGCTTCTACAACATTTCTGTTGATCAGGACATTGACGGGACATTTCCAATACATTAGCTTGATTCTTCATCATCCTTTTTTGGTAGATCGACTTGTGTGCTTAGGGTTGCCGTCTTGCTGCATGATCCACATTCTCTTGGGATTCAGTTCATGGACAGATGTGATTGTCGTCCCATTGAGTGAAACACCTGACTGTAATTTCACCTTCAAATTAACTGCTAATCCTATAGGTTCACATACTTACAGATATTATTCTCAATCAATAAATGACCAAGTATAACATTTTTGTTGGTTTAATTGGGTTCTCTAGATCTACTTTTAGGACTTGTGAAACTCTGATGACATTTTAGGTCATATTTTAGCAGAAATACATACAAAGGATCACAAACTTTCAAGCATCACTGTAACCCTCTTTTTCATTGTAACCTGTGTGCTTTTGCTTAAACCACTCTGACAGTGGATATGAATGATTTCAGCCATGCAGCTATTCTTGTTTGGATTGCACCTTATTGCAACCATGTTTCAGACTACACAATTAACCAAATAACCAAATCACGAGAGAACCACCCTATGGAACACCAACCAAGTACCACACCAGAGATTCACCTTGGGGAACTGAATTACATTTGAAAGGCATCTACAGATGGCTGAGCGTCAACACCCCCACAGAGCAGGTCTGCCTGAAGCAGCCATTACCCTGATGAGCTCCTCAGCTGATAGTATTTCCCCCAGGAGCTTCATTTCTCCCCCGCAGGGAGCATGTACTGGGGACTTCACATTACCTCTTCTATCTTCAGTGTAGATGCCATACATTCCGTATTCTTGTGCATTGATTCACTGCAATCTTGTTCAGTGGGTATAAGAACCAATGCTGAAAATTTGTGTGGCTATTTTCCTAAAACCTTTGTTTGTATATACCATACCAGATCTAAGATTCATGTATCTAGTACAAGTATAGTTAGTTTTCATATTCTTCACATGTTTGTGAAATATGTTCCTCTCCTGGACTTTACCAAATGTATCAGTAGTGACAAATAGCGCTAATTTTGAGCAATACATGACTAGTGAGCACAGATTTGAACACTTGTACATGAATAAAATCACATTTTTCAGTCAAACACCAAAAGATATGACTTACTTAGCTTTTAACTATACAGTATGTAGTTGGTAGAGATAACTGAAATGTTACAGATTGATTTTTTTGAGTTTTTACAAGTATATGTTGCCTCATTTAGAGTTTAGTCACGGCTGCTGTAAAGCTGCTTCAAGACAGTGCCTGTTTTAAAAAGTGCTACACAAATAAATTGAACTTAATAAATGAATTAATTAGCAGTGCAATAAGAGTTGAGAAAGCCCCCCTTCTAAACAGATGCAGTGCCGTTCGCTTTGAAAGCACATTCAGAGAATTGCCAAGTGGAGGCTGAAACAAAAATAACACCTCCAGTGGAAGGATCCAAATCAGTCCCAGCCTCTGAGCCAGAGTGCCAACCGTTTCCATGGCAGCACACTTTGCTAAGGAGTTTCAAAGACCTCTTCTTAGTTTCTGTCTTCCTTCTCTTGCCAAGTAAAGTTCTAGTACAACAATATTCAAATGCATGCATACCCAGTAATATAACAGTCCATGTCATGTGTGTAGGCACGGATATCAGCGTAATCTGCATTTTTATAACTCTCTATAAAGTAACTTTCTTAAACAATCTGGCATCAGTGGCATTCACATGTTAAGCAAGAGAGGTCTGTTTATGACGTAGCAATGATGTCTAAACAAACGATGGATAATCCTGGAACCACTGGAATTCCACAGAATTTGTGATTCCCATATTGCTTACAATACTTTAGAACTCCACAAGCAAGAAGGAATTGTGACCCCAAAATCAATACTTAAATACACTAGCCCATGACTTTAGAGACCTGAGTTTGAGTCTCGATGGTTCATCTGCTCATATGTGAGCTACGTAAGGTTGTATGAGGGTAATTCTGTCACGTGGTGAGCATTGCTTGCACCTCCAAGTGTGCTTGCTCTCAAATCCACCACCTGCTGGTGGAAAAGAAGCAGCTGTTGGATATACACAGGCACTTATGGACCTGCAACACTCCGCCCTCAGCTGTGGCATTGGCACGCAGCCGGGAAACCGTCAGGGGATTTGGGCATTACCACATTAGCCAGCCACATTGGTGCAGTTCATGTTTTAATAACAGACAGATCTGTTTTTGACATAACAACGATGTCCAGGCAAATAATGGATAATAAACTCAAGTCCAAAACTATTAGAATTCCATAGAATATCTGTATTTAAATATTTTTGTAGAACTGCAAGAATCAGGCAGGAATTAGGATTTATTTATTTAGCTGCAATTCTCTTTTCCGTCAGCAGGTCGCAAGTGTTTCGCTCGTACTAGTTTTCTGTCATTCAGACAAGAATTGAGATGTATATAAGACAGATTTTTATCTCCTGTACTTAATCCTGATCAGGGTCTCGGGAAAGCCAGTGCCTAGCCGGCAGCACAGGGCACAAGGCAGAAACAACCCTAGACAGGACACAGATCCGTCATAAGGCGCACACACTCACACACTAGGAGCACTTTAGAGATACCAATTAATCTAACACACGTCTTGGACTGTGGAAGGAAACCGGAGTAGCTGGAGTAAACCCACGTGCACACAGGGAGGACATGCAAACTCCACACAGAAAGGACCCAGGCCACTCCACCTGGGATCAAAGGACCTTCTCACTGTGAGGTGACGGTGCTACCCTTGAATAATATTCAGAATAATATAAATATGCTCTGTCATTATGATTTATAGGTTCGGTGTGAGTCCCAGGTTTGAGCCTCGACCTGTTTGGTGTTTGCATGTTCTCCTCATGTTTGTGTGAGTTTCTTCCTGGGTCTGCAGGTTCCTCTCACATTACAAAGACATGTTAAGTCAACTAGATTTACATTGCATTTACAGCATTTAGCAGATGCCCTTATCCAGAGCGACTCACAAGTGCTTTGTATTTTTCCTAGTAGACAAAACCTCATGTTAGTACAAATAAGCAATAGACCAAGAACACAATCCAACCAGAACTTGCTAGGCTCTGATGTAGGTAAATCAACAAAACACACAAGCAAAGGGTTTTGTTTTGTTTTCTGCAGTTGTATTTTCAGTCTTTACTTACAGTGGTGCTTGAAAGTTTGTGAACCCTTTAGAATTTTCTATATTTCTCCCTAAATATGACCTAAAACATCATCAGATTTTCACAAAAGTCCTAAAAGTACATAAAGAGAAACCAGTTAAACAAATGAGACAAAACTATTATACTTGGTCATTTATTTATTAAGGAAAATGATCCAATATTACATTTAGTCAGTCCAGGTTTGGTACTGCTTTATAGGATCAGATAGGTCCAAGCACCTTGTGACTGTGGATTGGATTTAATGTGTGTGAAAATGAATCATGTTTTATGTTGAATCATTTAAACATTGGTGAAATGATTGTATTCTGCCATGCTTAGTTCAATTTTGAATGCATAGTTTTGGCTCGAATTGAAGATTGATGTTGAAATCCAACTATGTCAGGCTGCATGTTGAGTGCCCAGCCTATCTGTGCTGTCTCTGTGTGCTTTCAGTTGTGAGTGTCTTGTCCTGCATTTAAAGTGATTAATGGATTGGGCACAGCCAGCCAGCCAGCCACTGAAACTGATTTACACACTCAGAATTTAAGAATGTTTATAACACCTATTCTGGATGTAACTCTTTCTGATTGACTGGTATCTTGTGTTAAAAACACCAGTGTGTCTCTGCAAACCCCAAATAGGAGTTTTCATTTCAATGCACTAATGCTGAATAATGTCTGGGCATGAGTTTGGACTAAATAGCACTGCATTAACACATTCCTCATTACTGAGAAAAACATAAGTAAAACTGTCTGACTGTCAATGTCTGACCAAAAATAAGTCCTTGTGACCTGTACGAGTCATTCTGCTGAATGGGTGCCATTTGCTTGTTTTAATTCTTAAAAATCAAGCTTTATTTTCTATATTTTTTCACTGAGCCTAACAACACACATTTACTTACTTATAATGAGTATTGGTCAATCTCAGGCAACTTTATTTAATTTTTACATGGCTTCTCCTGTTCCTTTTACTCAGTCCTGTATTGATTTACCAAAAAGTTGTATTTTTACAATATACAAATAATATCTAAAAATAATTTTGGTAACAGGACAGTAACTTGAGATCGACCTTCTCAGTCGTAGTTACAAGATCATCAAACACAGAGGAGACTATAAGAGAGAACTTACTTTTGGTCTTCCTGAGGTCTTCAGAAGATACAGATGATACGACTTCCTACTGAACATGTGACTTGTGGTATGTTTCATAATTTCTAGAATTGAGTGAAAACCTGGGACATGACTAACAGGTATTTTAAAAGTAAAATATTATGGATTTCTTATGAAAAAAAATTAAGGGATAGATGGAGTGACACAACAATGAAAAAAAGATTTCTGAAGAATTTTATTCATTGTATTTCACTCTAAAGTGTAATGGTTAGAGAGCAGTGACAGCTAACAAACACCATGTTCAGAGTTCTGGGTAGTTTTTATTAAGGTTTTAGATAATATCCATGAAATTTTCAGTTAGCCTACATCACTGTGCAGGACACTTTGCTTAATAGGAAGATTTTTTTGGCATTTATTGACATTTAATTGTGTTAGTTATCTACAAGTAAAGTCCTGGGAGAGAAATGGCACCCATTCGGTGGAATGGCTCACCAACATAGTCGGATAATCAGAAAGGGTTTCTTTTAGACATGGGCACAGGCTGGGTGGAACAGTTATAGATACGGAGAAAAGCATGTGTGCTATTAAATCAGCCCGTCAACACTCACAAAGGAACCTCAGCTTTGTTTAATTGCTGAATGTTTTCCCGATTTTTTGTTTTCTCTTGTTTTTGGAGTGTCCCAATCCTCTGTTGTAAGCTTGCCGTAAGCTTACTGCAACGGTATGCCTGTATACAGTAATAATCTTAGAAAAAACACATCCCTGTCTGGTTAAACAGAGCCTATAGTTCTCTATCTAGCCGACTGAGCCATTGTAATGGTAGATTTTTAAATTATACTTTAAGCAAATACTGACCTCACGTGGCCAAAAGTGAAAGTGAAACCCACCCTATACGGCCTTAAAATGCACTCGCCACTTTCGCCAAACAACCTCACAAGTATTGTTTTGCGAAGTAATCTCAAATCACTTTCCTATGTAGAACTTTTACAGGAAATATTTAATTAAGGCCTAGCTTAATTAGGAATAATAGTTTTGTGAAGTGTATTGAAACTGCGAGTACCAATATGCTACCATACAGTCAGGCAGTCAGCTGATAGAAAAGGCTGCAGCAGTGAAAAGAGGTGAGTTTTAGCTAAGCTATGGTTTTAAAATAAATTAATTATTCACATTTAATACGTTTAAAACAGATTTCCGAGATGTTAGTGGCTGTGCTTGTTTTTTGTGTACGTGTGGAGCGTATAGAGTTTGTTTGTTATGGTTTTTATGCTAACTGTGCTAGAGTACATTATATGTGAACGAGATAGCCGCTCTAATTAATGTCAACTGTTGCAGTGTTTTATTTGGTTTATTTATTTTATTGTAGTTATACTGAGTAATATTAGGTCTGTCTATCTGTGTATCTATCTTTCTAGAGCGGGGGACTGAGAAGGGTGCAGAAAATGTAAAGCGAGCATATTTAACTCAGTTCCTTTCTTTTGTCATAAATACAATGGGAAATATATTGCAGTGTCACATAAAAGAAAGTTTCTCAATAAGTATTTGTGTGTGAGAGTGTGAGTGAGTGACTTAATGACTTAATGTAGTTAGATGTTCTTACAATGAATGCCATACATAAATCATATTGTACATTCAGACTAACTTTTTGACATAAATAAGCCTGTGCCTGTTCTGTTTCCCTGTGCTCAGGTAAGAAATGAGGAAAAACAAAGGGAAAGCGAGCACCACAGAGAAGGAATTTGTGTTCGAGTTCAGGGCAGGAAGGAACCATTGCGTGCTCAGGGTTCCTCTTCAGTTTCCTGCTCAGGAAAATGTTAATGATCTACATGGCAGGCTCATGCTGCTTCACAAAATCCCATGTTTTGTTGAAAATGGTGAGAATCCTTAACATAACACGCTTAACGTAACAACATAATACAGATCTGGTGAGTGTGGAGGCCGTTTGAGTACAGAGAAATCATTGTCAGGTTCAAGGAACCAGGTTGAGATGATTTGAGTTTTGTGACATGGTGTTTCCTACTGGAATTGGCCATCGGAAGACAGACTGTGGTTATAAAGAAATGCACATGGTCAGCAACAATACTCATGTAGGCTGTGACGTTTAAACGATGCTCAGTTGGTATAAAAGGGCCCGAAATGTGCCAAGAAAAAATTCCTCACATCATTACACCACCAGCAGGAGCCTGAGCCGTTGATACAAAACAGGAAGGATCCATGCTTTCATTTAGGTTACACCAAATTCTGAGCCTAACAGCTGAAAGTCCCAGCAGAAATTGGGACTCATCAGACCAGGCAATGTTTTTCCAGTCTTCTGTTGTCTGGTTTTGGTGAGCCTTGTGAATTATAGTCTCAGTTGCTTGTTCTTGGCTGACAGGAGTGGCACTTGGTGTGAGCTTCTGCTGCTGTAGCCCATCTGCTTCAGGGTTTGGCATGCTGTGGTTGTAACGAGTGGTTATTTGAGTTTACTGTAAACTTTCGATCAGCTTGAACCAGTTTGGTCTCTGGCATTAACATGGCATTTTCACCCTGAGAACTGCCCTCACTGGATATTTTCTCTTTTTCAGCTCATTCTATGTAAACCCTAGAGAAGCTGTGTGTGAAAATCTCAGCAGAATCAGCAATTTCCTGAAATCCTCAGAGACCAGCCTGTCTCTAGCACCAACACCCATGCCACGTTCAAAATCACTTAAATCACCTTTATTTTTAATTTGAGCTTCAGCGGGTCGTCTTGACCTTGTCTGCATGCCTAAATGCACTGAGTTGCTGCCATGTGATTGACTGAGTTGCATTAGTTGAACTGGTGTACCTAATGAAGCGAGCGACCGAGAAGCAATTACCTTTTGTATAAATTGCAATGTCTTCTTACATTTACAGCATTTAGCAGACGCCCTTATCCAGAGCAATTTACAATTGGTACAGTCTTACAACCCAAGCAATTGTGGGTTAAGGGTCTTACTCAAGGACCCAACAGTGGCAGCTTTGGCTGAGGTGGGATTTGAACCCTGGGATTTGAACCTTAACCACTAGGCTACCACAGTCCCTAGTAATTCATAGAGTAGATCTGTTGTTACCAAATATCAAATCAAAGGGAACTCTTGATATATTCCTAAAATGTATTTGAATTCGTTTCAGATTTGAAAAACAGCCTTCTCTCCTTCATTAAGAGAGAGACACTGCAGGATTATGACCGGGAAGCTGAAGCGGCTCTGCAGAGGATCACTAATGGAGAAGCTGACATTAATAAATTGACCAACTTGTGGGCCAAGGCTTACACGGAGGTAAACCTGTCTCTTAGGCCCCATGTACACATTGGGTTTTCATGCTCCTCTATCTAGATTATATCCTGATAAGATTTTGATGGCTAATGGCTAAAAGTGTCTTCGGTTGCTCAGATTGAATCTGTAAGCTGCATGCAGTGTAATTTGTATGACATTGTCAAAAAGTCTTGGGACACCATTAGACTTGTTGTTTTAGCAGTGGTAGAATGACCATATGTAACGTATTGTCGACGATTGGACCGAAAAATTGGATTTGTCACCCCACAATACTCTTTTCCACCGATCTTCATTCCGGTCTTTGAGAGATTTAGCACATCTTAGCCTTTTCACCCTGTTGTCGTTCTGGAAAAGTGGTTACTTTGCTGCTACCCTTGCAAAAAGACCATTCCTCGTTAAGCTTCTTTTATATTTGCATTACAAAAGAAGCTTGATTAGGAATTACATTTACAGCATTTAGCACACAATTGATACGATCTTTTACAATCCAAGCAATTGTGGGTTAAGGGTCTTGCTCAAGGACCCAACAGTGGCAGCTTGGCAGAGGTGGGATTTGAACCCTGGACTTTTTGGTCCATAGTCCAGTACCTTACCCACTAGACTACCCTACAGTCCCTACAGTCCCTTGGCATCCTGATGCTAGTGTCTCAATTGTAAGGGCAGGTCACACTAAATACTTGCCAATGTAGCCTATGGAAGCTATTCATCTGATTTTTTTTTTTAAGTTTTTAATACTGTTTATACATTTCCTGTATTTTCTGGCTTTATTTTAATGCAGAGAAAACTTATATGTGTGCTAAAGCAATGGTAAATCTAATCCAATGGTGGCTTTTGCATAGTACTATATATTTTATTACGTAAGTGTAGTTTCAGTCTTCACTGAAGTGCTGAGTGAAGACATGAGTCTTCAGTCACCAAGAGTCTCAGCCATTCAGACACCCACCACCTGGATGCCAGTACAGTCTTGATGCTTGTCTTTGTGTGTCGAATTAGTGTTACAGCCCCACCCTCTGTTAACAAAAGACTGAACATTTTTGTCTGATTTTAGACCACCCTGGAACATGCCCGGCCCGAGGAGGCCAGCTGGGACGAGGACTTCGCAAACGTTTACCACGAGCTGATCCACTCCCCAGCCTCAGAAACACTGCTCAACCTGGAACACAATTACTATGTCAGTGTGTCAGAGCTGATCAGTGAAAGAGACATGGAGCTCAAGAAACTACAGGAGAGGTCGGGGAACCTTTTAAAAGTGGTTATTTTAAAAATGCAAATCAGTTTCTGTCAAAGTGTTAAAATGTGAAGAATAATCATGATCATTGCACCAACGTTATTGTGTTAATCGTGTAGTGGGTTGCTTGTATTGAACCTTAAAGAAATTTCCTTAAACAGCGCTACATCAGATGCTGAGTACTGATCTGACATCAGTGCTTTAAATCATTGTTTATATGTTTATAGCTCACTCTGTCTTACGTGAGACTGGAACTTAGATTTCTTAGATCGGATTAAGGTCTAGAAATCAGATTTAGAAATCCGATAAAGAGAGCTGGATTTGAACTCAGTAATTGTATTTCTCGTTGCACGTATACCCTTATTCTGATTTCAGGCGGGTTTTTCAGTCTGCATGTCTATGCAAACGTAACAGGACAGAGTGTAGAGCTTTCTAAAGAGTAGTTGTGTATTTGGGCTTGCTCTCTGATCTCTCTCTCTCTCTCTCTCTCTCTCTCTCTCTCTCTCTCTCTCTCTCTCTCAGCTAAAAGGGAAATATACAGTGGGGTAAAAAAGTATTTAGTCAGCCACTGATTGTGTAAGTTCTCCTACTTAGAAATTGTAGATTCACTCTTCCCAGCTTGGTGCAGGACTCCAGTTTTCGTCCTGGTGTCTTTCGACAGCTCTTTGGTCTTGAGTTTGGAGTCTGACTGTTTGAGGCTGTGGACAGGTGTCTTTTATACAGATAACGAGGTCAAACAGGTGCCATTAATACAGGTAACGAGTGGAGGATAAAAGAGCTTCTTAAAGGGGAAGTTACAGGTCTGTGAGAACCAGAAATCTTGCTTGTTTGTGGGTGACCAAATACTTATTTTCCACCATGATTTACAATTAAATTCTTAAAAAATCCTGCAACATGATTTCCTGGATTTTTTTTCTAATTTTGTCTCTCATAGTTGAAGTGTACCTATGATGAAAATTACAGACCTCTCTCATCTTTCTAAGTAGGAGAACTCCCACAATCAGTGGCTGACTAAATACTTTTTTGCCCCACTGTACATAAAAAAGCTGAGCAAGTCATCACTGACATTGCAGTAGGTGGCCTGTTTTGGGCTTCTTTAAAAACCAATTTGCTTCTTTTGGGCTTCTTTCTGTAGACCTGGTTGCTTGTTTCTCTTGTGGAATCTTGCAACCCTGGAATTAAACGAGTCACCTGCGAGTCACCAAACACTTGTGTGGACTCTGAAATGCAGTATATATTTGAGCAAATTTGAATATTCTTCATCTTCTACATGGTAGGACACATCAAAACAGAGCCATTGTTCTGTGGAAACTGGCGGTTGCCAACTAGAAAACCAATGTTGCCTGAGTTCATGTAAATCCGGCGCATACCATTATCTGACTAAACGAACGTGCCACAAACAGCATCACGAGAACGGCATGAGGTGGCAAGCAGCATGCTCGGATTCAGCCAATTCCATCAGAGCTCCCCCTGACCTGCTTATCATTTCTTTATCCTCATTTAAGCCTATCGTGTTTCTGATGTTTGGAATGAAAAGCTTTCAGTAAAATGGACTGACGTTTTCCTTCCCCCGCCCACACACAGACAGGCAGTGGAAATGGATAAAGTGATGCAGGAGCTGGGAAAGTCCTTGAGCGATCAGGACGTTAATACGGTAGCAGCACAGCACTTCGAGGCTCAGCAGGTAAAAGCTCTTAGCTGTGAGTTTTTTGCGTGAAAGGCCTGTCCTTGTTATTTAGCTGCAGTCAGGTGACCCAGTGCTGACTCATTCCCAAAACACAAATGTACTGGCTTGTATTGGAAAAGGCACAGATTATTTGATGCCCTTTAATCTGGTATGTAGGTCCTGGAGAACAAGTGGGGCAGTGAGTTGAAGCAGGTGACAGGCATTCAGAAGCAGGAGTATCAGGAGTGGGTGGTCAAGCTGCACCAGGATCTCCGTAACCCCAACAACAGCACCATCAAGTAAGTAAAGGAAGACCTAGTGCTGTTTATTCTTCAGATACAGGTATGCTCCGATTAATGGCCACAGTTCGTTCTGTGAAACAGGTCTTTGACCGGACATTACCATAGTCATATAATCTATGCTTGTGTAATGTAAAAAAAAAAAAAAACTGTGTGCAGTTGATACCTAAATGTGAGAATATACAGGCAGTGAAAGGACAAACAAATGAGTACTACTTACAATAGGACAGGCACATGCACTTACAAAAAACGTCTCTAAACACAGCTGAGTTAGAACAGTCTCCAGTCCAGTTGCAAGCTAACAAGCAAGGTAGTTACTTATTTATTGGCTAGAAAGTGATTGAAGGTGTGATGTTTAGGTTTTGTGTTGCAGTGAGGAGATTAAGGTCCAGCCCGGGCAGCTGGCAGAGGCTGGCGAGCTTGGGGCCAGACACTTCGAGGAGCAGAGACAGCTAGAAGAGAGCTTCACCATTCACTTGGGTAAGACTTTCCCCCTCAGGCTAAAATTACTCACAGAATTTCATTTTCAAATAAATTAACTCCTGTTACTCGTATCCTGGTAAGACCTGATAATTCAGTTTTGTCCTCTGTGGGGGACATGAGTCCACAAAGAATATTTCAATAACCTTATAATCTACAGAGCTAAAAGCTGATGCGCCCTCTAGAGGACATCCTGGCCTTTACATACCGTATTTTCCGGACCATAAAGCGCACCGGGTGATTAAGGCGCAATGAAATGAAACAAAACTCTTAAGTTCCGTCGGAAAGCTACAGTTTGGTCTTTACCTGGCGCAGGGCGTCTTCTTGCTTCCTCCACTTCCGTACCATTGATTCGTTAATGTTGAATTCTCTCGCAGCTGCTCTATGTCCGTGTTGTACTGCGTGACTGATAGCGCTGTGTTTGAAATCCGCTTCGAAAATGTATGAATGAATGCACGTACCCTGATGCTGAAGCACATACGTATTTCTCAGCGATGCTGCGCACTACGGTTGCCGTAAGCTTCGTAACTTACCAAGGCCGTGCTAAAACATTTTGACAGATTTATGAGCGCCGTGTACCATCTACAATCGGTTCTAGGTCAGAAAGCACAACCAGAATTAATTCATACATTAGGCACACCGCATTTTAAGGTGCACTGTTGATTTTTGAGAAAATGAAAGGATTTTAAGTGCGCCTTATGGTCCGAAAAATACGATAATAGGGAAATCAAAGTATGTCTTATATACAATCATATCTCGCTATCACAGGTACCTCTGTTTCATGGCTATTTTTGTCGTGAGGCGAGTTTGGCGGCTTCACATTTACATTTACAGCATTTAGCAGACGTGCAGTCCAGTACCTATATGGCTAGGCTACCACAGTCCTTCACGTGGGACCAGACAGTGACATTTACATTTACAGCACTTAGCAGACGCCCTTATCCAGAGCGACTTACAATTGATATAGCCTTACAATCCAAGCAATTGTGGGTTAAGGGCCTTGCTCAAGGACCCAACAGTGGCAGCTTGGCAGAGATGGGATTTGAACCCTGGACCTTCTGGTCCATAGTCCAGTACCTTACCCGCTAGGCTACCACAGTGACATTCATACCTGATGCTGATATAATGTGTGTTGCTGCGCATGAGCAGCCCTACTGCTTCTTTTCATTTCATTGTATCTTTTGCCCGAAAATGGACGAACAAACGAGGCAAGAAGTGGGTGTGGTCAGTAGCACAGCTCAGTATGGTGCAATCTGTGTAAGCGACCCAGTCAATAGGATTAAAGTGACACCTGTCTCTTGAGAACTTGGCTGATTAATGGGGTAGAATTTCATTGCTGGCAAGACATTTGTCACATTTGAAGAATGGCGAGGTCGAGAGCTTTTCGAGGTAAAGTGCATGGAAGGAAGGTGAGTTTGGCGAGATAACGAGATTAGACTGTATATATAACTCAGGACTGAATGACAGAAAACTAGTATGAGCGAAATCTTGCAACTCCTGCTATCAGAAAAGAGAATCGCAGTTTTGATGGGCGAAAACAACATTCCTTTCTTTTTTGTTTTCTGTAAGGGTTTCAGATTACCAAGATACAAAGATAATTATTGTACAGTACAGTATCATACTAAATGTTTTCAGGAGTTTCAAAACTACCGTGTGACCATAGTAACGTCTGGTCAACATCTGTTTCAGTGAACATCCTGTTTCGCAGAATGTAATGCAGACATTAAACTTGTATGGATGTGTTTTAAAGAAAAATAGTTTCTTTAGTGCCAAATGTGTGCAAGAAAAAATTAATTATAACCTTTCGCAATACAATTAACGTATTTAAACATTTGAATTGTTTGATGGCGCTACTAATAACGAATGCAAGTTAATAGGAAAACCCTGTAATTTGTGTTGCTGATTCATGAGTTTGTCTCCATTTGTCTCTCTGTCAACATTCGGACATTCCAGGGGCTCAGCTGAAGACCATGCACAACCTGCGACTGGCGCGCGCCAATGTTCTGGATTTCTGCAAGCACAGGCGCCACGGCAGCGGTGGTAGCGTCAAGCTGCGGCGCCTGCAGACGGCTTTCTCTTTGTACTCGTCCTCTCTCTGTGGCCTCGTCCTGCTTGTGGATAACAGAGTCAACTCCTACAGTGGCATTAAGAGAGGCACGGCACATTTTACTCGCTCACTATGTACTAAACACAATTATTGGTGCCCTCGTATGTGGAAGAGCACTTGGTCTAGTATAAAGCTCAAAGTGATTCGAGATTCAGGGCAAGGTATCATGCTGGGACAGTGGTGCAATGATTATTATCTATTAATATTAGATTGAGATATTGGACCGTGGAGTAGGCAGTCCAGGGTGCAGGTACCAGCAATGCCAGTCCCATTTCATCCCCATTCTGATGCTCGGTTTGAACTTCAGCCGGTCATCTTGACCATGTCTACATACCTCAATGCTCTGAGTTGTTTCCATGTGACTACGGTGGTACCTCGGTTCTCGACCACATCGGAACCCGTCGAATTCGGTTCTCGACCCGTTTTGACTAGAAAAAAATTGTCTCTGTCCTCGTTGTTTGCTCGGTACTCAGTGCACTTGCTTAAACTTGTATAAGTTGAGCCGTGTGACTCGTTTCAGCCGAAACTCGATTCATGATTCACGATTCAGTACACAGTGATTCAGATTCACAATAGCCCTCAGAGAAGATCTCCGCTATTTTCATTGTGTTTTTCTTTATTTTTCACACCTACAGTACTTTATTCTTAGTGAAAATAAGTCTCCACGGGTCCTAAAAAGGTTAGTTGTAAGAGTCAGCCGAAAGCAAAACAGGAATTGAATGCTCCAGAACACAGGCCGCAGTTAGCTTAGCATCTATGCCAGCGCTCGGGGTTGTTCAATAGAGTAAGTGTTGCTGTTTCTTTTCACTTTCAATCAATTACTCACTAAATTTCATGAGATTTTCAACCTGTTATTATAAAATAAGCTTTGTGTTAATGATTTTGGCCAACTGTAGGTTAATGTACAGTGGTGCTTGAAAGTTTATGAACCCTTTAGAATGTTCTATGCTTCTGCATAAATATGACCTAAAACATCAGATTTCCACACAAGTCCTAAAAGTAGATAAAGAGAACCCAGTTAAACAAATGAGACAGAAATGATCCAATATTACATATTAATATTGTGAGTGAATGGCAAAAGTTTGTGAACCTCCAGGATTAGCAGTTAATTTGGAGGTGAACTAGAGTCAGGTGTTTACAATCAATGGGATGACAATCAGGTGTGAGGGGGCACCCTGTTTTATTTAAAGAACAGAGATCTATCAAAGTCTGCTCTTCACTACACGTTTGTGGAAGTGTATCATGGCACGAACAAAGGAGATTTCTGAGGATCTCAGAAAAAGAGTTCTTGATGCTCATCAGGCTGGAAAAGGTTATAAAACCATCTCTAAAGAGTTTGGACTCCACCAATCCACAGTCAAACAGATTGTGTACCAATGGAGGAAATTCAAGATCATCGTTACCCTCCCCAGGAGTGGCCGATCAACAAAGATCACTCCAAGAGCAAGGTGTGTAATAGTTGGCGAGGTCACAAAGGACCCCAGGGTAACTTCTAAGCAACTGAAGGCCTCTCTCACATTGGCTAATGTTGATGTTCATGAGTCCACCATCAGAAGAACACAAAGAACAACAATGGTGTGCATGGCAGGGTTGCAAGGAGAAAGCCACTGCTCTCCTTCTGGAACGAATTAAGGACAAGGTACCACTGTAGCTGATTACATATTTGCATTAACGAGAAGTTGAACAGGTGTACCAAAAAAATTGGCTGGTGTGTGTACCTGGATTAAACTGCTTGCCAAAACAGTTAGACTATATTCTTTAATGCATATAGAAGCAGCTTGCCTTGCCACTTTTTATGAAGGCATGTAAATAGTTTCCTCTTTTCTCGTTGTTATCCAGACTTTGCCACGGCGTCTCAAGAGTGCACCGATTTCCACTTCCCCCGCTTGTCTGAGCAGCTGGAACTGGTCCAGCAGGTGGTGCTGTATGCACGGGCACAGCGCAGCAGCAAGCAGAGAGAGCAGCCGGGTGAGTGACACAGCAACTGTGTGGCAGTTTGTGTGTGGGTGGGCAGTGGATCCCCCTTTTCCATAACGCCCACCTCTGCATTGCACCATGCAGTATCCAACTTCAGTGGCTCCGCAGGGAAGGGTTGCGTTACGTACGGCCGGTGCCAGCAACAACGAAACCAGATCCAGCTCTTTTCTGGCTGCCTAAATATTTTGCCAGCGTTTGGAATGCCCTGTTTACTCAGTTTGTGGAGCTGAATTCGTTCAGGTCTTTAAAGTCCGTGTGATTCGGAAGTTATGTTAGGATTTGTAGCTGCTGATCGAATGACATTAACGTTCTTGATTGTTAATAGATTTTTTATTCTCTGTCGTTAGTGTCCAGTCATATCCACGCGTTTAAGTCGTGCCTGTTTTTCACTATGTGACATCATCCACAGCAACAAACTGTGCAGAAGTCTTAGGCCACCATTAGATTAGATATGCCAGTATACCAATAGTAAAGTCTCTATTAGAATACAACCAGAAAATACAGGACATTTGTATGCAGTATTGAACAGACCTACTCTTTCATTTGAGCAATAGCAGCATCTGGAAGCTTTATCAGGATAAAAAGTTGACACTTCTACAGTAATCAGCAATGGTCTTTTTGGAAAGATAACAGCCAAGAAACCACTTTTTCAAAAAGGGAACGGGGTGACATGGCTAAGATATGCTAAAGCTCATAACAATTGTATTGGAGTCACAAATCCAAGTTTGAAATTACGACAGTATAGGAGCTTTCGCACCATACAGATCTAAATTTGGAGGAACTAACCCCATTGGAGCTCCCTCAAGATCTACATTCGTTCCAGAGCCTTTTTGGTTTGCATCGTTGGTTGCCCCACCTCAAGTTGTAGGATTTGCTGCTAATGTATTGGTGCCAAATACCACAGGACACTTTTAGAGGCCGTGGACTTTAATCCCAGTCAGTTCAATGTAGACAATAATCTATGCAGGCATGATTGGACTTGGGTGTGTCTTTGATCATCAGCCATGGACTGGCATCCCATCCAGGCTACACTTACACTCCTATTCTCCTGTCAAACCCCGCTATCCAAACTCTTGATATCCCACTATAACATTTGAGGCATTTTAATCCCCTTCCCCACTAGCCAAACCACCAACCTGCTTTAATTATGACGAGTGGAGAAATGTTTCAGGACTGAAGACCTGAGTGGCTTGAGCAAGGGACGAATCGTTATTTGTCCTCCAACTGGGTCAGAGCATCTACTAAAGAACAAGGCTCAGACCAGGGACAAAACACTGACTTGCGATATGCAAGAACAGGGTCCTATCCTGTCTGGTCTGAATGGACAGAAGAGCTGCTGTGGCACAAGTCACAGAAATGTTTAATGCACACTATGCAGTGCCCCTGCTGAGTTTGGGGCTGTCCCCAGACCAGTCCGAGTGCTCACCATGCTGACCATTGTCTATCATCGGAAGCATCTATAATGGGCATGCGAGTGTCAGAACTGGACCTTAGAACAATGGAAGAATGATATCTAGGGGAAGAAGACGAGCCGGTGGAGGCAGGGTGATGCCCTGGGTAATGTTCTGCTGCTAAACCCTGGGTCCGGGCGTTTATGTGGAAGTTAATTTGACTCCTAACACCTACTTAAACGTCGTTAATGACCAGGTGGTTTGAATGTTTTGGCTGAACTGTGTCTGTTGGCAAAAACAAAAGCATAGCAATGGCCTCTAGAGGCTAAAGAGATAATGTAATTTCTTTCTCTGCCAAACTTGTCTTACATAATTACTATTAAATCTTTATTCACTTTCTTCTAAAGAATTGCTGAGGAATGGAAACAGTGAGGAAAAAATGAAGAACATTGAGCGCAACCCTTCTAACATCCTTCCTGGTAAGCTGTTTTAAACACTCAGTCCTTCCTGCACCATTTAATAGAAATAGAAGTGACATGAACTCATCTGCCACTTTATTAGGTACACCTTGTTCTACACTCGCTGTCATATTGTCAGTTCTACTTACCATACAGATACACTTTGTAGTTCTAACAATCACAGACTGTAGTCCATCTGTTTCTCTACATACTTTGTTAGTCCACCACAGATCAAGGTGGTGTGTTAGTGTGTTGTGCTGGTATGAGTGGATGAGACACAGCAGTGCTGCTGGAGTTTTTAAACACTGTGTTCACTGTCCACTTTTTAGAGGCATTCACCTTCTTGCTCCACCTTGTAGATGTAAAGTCAGAGACGGTAGCTCATCTGTTGTTGCACAGTTTGTGTTAGTCATCCTCTAATCCTTCATCAGTGCTCACAGGACGCTGCCTACAGGATGCTGGTGGCTGGATATTTTTGGTTAGTGGATTTTTCAGTCCAGCAATGACACTGAGGAGTATAAAAGCTCCAGCAGCACTGCTGTGTCTGATCCACTCGTACCAGCACAACAGTAGAACTGATCAAGGAGTGTAGAAACAAGGTGTGCCTAATTAAGTCATTGGTGTGTGTGTATATAAATGATATAATCGCTGATGCTAAATCGTATCCCGCAGGCGAATTCTACATCACACGCCATTCCAACTTGTCGGCGGTCCATATCGTCTTCCACCTGTGTGTGGACGATAACGTGCGCTCGGCTAACCTCACTGCACGTGACCCGGCCATCATGGGCCTGCGCAACATCCTCAAAGTGTGCTGCACGCATGACATCACCACCATCACCATCCCTCTGCTGCTCGTGCACGACATGTCTGAGGTGAGTCTCTCCACGTCATACGCTGGCCACTTTGTGGACAAGCCTGTGAGCCGGAATACGATATATTATGTCCTACACTACATAGACAAAAGTTTGTGGACACCTCTTCGAAGTATTGCAGTTTTCTTGGCCGATTCATACGGATACATTTTTGTTCAACTTTTCTGTTAATGGTCGCTGCTTCATTGCTAAAGAAAGAGAGCAGCAGTCGCTGGCTTCTGTCTGGCTCCGCACTCTGAGCAGAGTTAGCTTTAGCTTTAGCTTTGTCAAATTCCACATATTCAGAGAGGTGATGTTGTTTTAAATGGCTTATTAAATTTGTTGTTTTTGAGTGTTTTTGGAGTTGTTCCTCCGCGACTTACTTTCGTTACTCATACCTGAAACAGCACTCTCTCACTGTAAAGAACTAGAAAGCAGAAGACATGGCAGTAACTGAAATAACATTATAATCGCTGCTTCCTCATTAATACTGAGCTATATAGGAAGAGACTATTTAGTGGACTAAGTAGTAGCATTCAAACGTCCTCTTCGTCAGCATGCGTCAGTACCATTCTGCCTCATAAACAAACACACAGTTTAAGCTCGAACTGTGTTTAAAACAGAACTGAATTGTGAATTATTGTTGGTGCTTTTCATGTGTCTGTGCCGCTGCTTCGCGGTGTGGCTAAATGTGACCGGGACAGAATCGGTTATATGAGACTGATCGGTGCATCTCTAGTTGTATTGATATCCCAGTGACTCTCAGTATGCCACATTTATAAATTTCTGCTTCCAACAAGTCAGTTCATCACCTTTCTGCCCTGCTGTCCTTAAACAAAGTTCGTAGGGAATTGGGTTGTCAACGTTGATTGAGAACTTGGCTGCCTGGCACAGAACCTTGACCTCAACTCCATGAAAATGCACTGGAATGCCAAACGTGCGCCAGGACTTATTGTCCTAACCTCAGAAGTTGACCTCGCAGTCATGTTCCAAAATGTAGAGGAAAGCCCTTTTAGAAGAACAAAGGATGTTATGTCGTGTACATTTAGATAACAGGGTTTGACTGTGAATTTCATACAGTACCGATTTGGATTCATAGCACCTTACACCCAGAATCAAATAATCTGTCCAACAGGCCTCCATAAATGTAAATTAATGTAATGTGGAACTGTGTCGGTGCAGAGGGTTAAGTTACCAGACTTGAACCAATGATTCAAGTCTGAGCATTGTCAAGCTGTGTATGTTGGGCCCTTGAACAAGGTGCTTAACCCACAACTTCTTGCACTGTGTGATGTAACATTGCATTAGCTGTAAGCCGTTCTGGATTAGAGCGTCTGCTATATAACTAAATGTGTATGTAGTTCTGAATTAATACCTTGGGTATTATTATTATTTTGCTTCTGGCATGGTTCACATTTACATAGCAGGCAGACGCACTTGCCCACATTTGTTGAATTATTTAACATTATTATTTGGGTAAGATTAACTGTTCATTGGCTTTAAATGAAATACTTCACTTGGACATTTGTTCGATTTTATTCCTTGAAATGGGAATGGAGTTGTCAACATATGCTCACTTTAACTTTAGCTTCTTTTTGCAGCTATAAAATGTGTTCACTTTATTGCACATAAAACCAAGCTGATTCATCCCTGGGTTTCCAGTCAGACTCTCTGAAGTAACCAGTATATTTGTTCAGTCGTTAATCACAGTTCAGCTGACTGATACCATTGTTAAGGAATTATGAATGTTTAGAGCTGTATCTTAGATGAGAGCTGGCATTCTCTCAGCAAGTTGAGGCTCCTCACTCATAAATTGTGCCTCAAACGTTTATTAAACGTTTAACTCCTGAGACAAATAGCCGTAAGAAATGATTCAGCCCCAACGCTAAGCAGGAAAACGCATTGTTGAAATGCTAACAGAAATCCTATCAAAGCAGCTTCTGCAGCATGGAGCTATGAGCCAGCTGCAAGAAAACAGCAGTTCCTAAGGACCTGGGTTCCCATCCAGGGAGCACTTTCTCCTGCACCCACTGAATTCCTGTGTAGGCTCTAGACTCACCCATTACCCTGAGTAGTATAAGTATGTGCTCAAATCATTTTCATACTCTTAAGAATGTACCACGGTCCCAGAACTCCCTTTTGTCCCTTTAGCGCCCGTGTTGATCGATCACTAGAACCAAAACTGCCTCAGATGAACAGATTAAATGCGCAAGACAAAAATGTTTGTGAACCCTATACCTTGCTTTCTATAACCACAAATAGTTGAGAATGGAAAAAAAAAAAAAACTAATTAAAAAAAGTGTTCCTTACATTTATAGTGACTTTAATTTCTTTACAGAGAGTATGAAGTGGTAAATGCTTTACCATTCCAACGTGTTTTTGGAATGTCAAGTCAAGTTAGATTTATTTATATAGCGCTTTTTACAATGGAGCATTGTCTCAAAGCAACTTTACAAGTTTAGGTTATCTCCTAATATCTATGTCCAATCTCAAATTGAGCAAGCCTAGGGTGACAGTGGCAAGGAAAAACTCCCTAAGCATTATGAGGAAGAAACCTTGGGAGGAAAAAGACTCAAAAAGGGCTCCTTGGGCGGCGTAGATGATAAATCTAAGAATGAAACTCATTTATTTGAACTAATAAGTCTTGGAGTGATAGTTCAAATAAAATATGCACATCGGCATTAAGTA